>WYDI02029901.1:20253-71713 GCA_009867235.2 Psittacus erithacus
TCATGAGCTTTTATACTTGCTATAGGGACAATTCATGATCTTTTATACTTGCTATAAGGACAGGCGAAGATGAGTCCTGGAAACACGCTAATATGATCCCGTCTGTTTTCATTTTCATTTCTAAAGTCATGGTTGCATGAATTATGCAGCTGGCAATAACAAACTTGCAAGTTCTCCTTCTTCCTAGTGCTACACACCTTTGAGCACAGGATCCAACACACCAAGTCCAGGGCTTCGCTCTGCCTGATGAGAAGGTTTCCAGGTTGTCCACTACCACTGTAGGTATGAGTCTGGTATGGACATAAGCACACCAGTTTCTGCAAAACAGAGAAGACAAATATAATTAAAAGTACAAACAACATTTTCCACACTAAGATGATATATAATACTTGTAGGGGAAATTTAAATCCATAATTTAGGGATCAGACCAAGTTCCAAATATTCAGATCAGTTTCCTGCTCTCAATGTAGCCTTGGGCAATTAGTCTTTGTGCGTCATCTACCTGTTAACAACAAAGAAAATAGACAATCATTTCTCCATCTCTACATATATTTATATTGCAATTTAATTTTCTCTTGGAGCACCAAGTACAAGGAAGTTCTTCTAGACTGCAGTAATGACAAGTCTTAAAACACATGTACATTTGAGGTTACAGAAACTGTTTATCTAGAAATCAAAGGATTGTTTAGTAACATTTTTAGCCACCTGTAACTTTCACTTTATGCATAGACACTCTTACTTTTCCTCCCTTTGCCCAGCGTGAGAACAAGTAGACTGTGTTTTGCAGTGCACTTTGAGATCAAAGCCATGCATGGCAATAATGTGCCATAGTTCACACTGGTCTGTGCCACTGACTATTAATTCAGAGAAGGAAGTCACATATTAAATCATCAAACTTTTGACCACTGCAACACAGGATGTAGGAGATTTTGAAAACAGGGTACTTAGTAGAAGCTACAGTAGAGAACAGAAATTAAGTACAGATTATAAACTGAATAATGGCTCAGGAGAGATTTGTACAGAGAAATTATGCCACAGAAATCTATTAGCATTCTCTGAATCAGAAGCAGGTGGATAAAGGGGTGATTTTCAGAGGTTTCTGGCAAAGTCACTCAGCAAATGCCATTAGAGGGAAAAAAGCAATCTGTCACATAGCAATAGGATAGACCTGGTATAGATTAATAAAGCATAAATCAGAGAGGTGAAAGACCAGTTAGTTTTCTCAAGAAAGAGTTTATTAGCAGAATCCCATATGTATATGTAATAGACATTATATTAAGACATTAATGAGAGGGAGAGTAAGTGAATAGAGTGATGACAATCATTTTGCATAGTGAACCAAAAGCTGAACTTGAATTGCAAAAATCTCATGATGCTGAATTTCCACTTTTTTTTTTTTTTTTCTGTCAGAAAAGAGTCTTATAATGCAGAGTGAGACACAAAGACAGCCTTATACATACAGTATGACTACCTAAATTAACAATAATCAGGAAAAAGTTCTTGGAATCACTGTGATTAGCTCTTTGAATATGCCAATTTATTAGCAAGCATGAACTAAACAAGTTATGCATGAATCAAATGCATGAAATTATTAGGCAAGGACTAGAGAAGAAACAGAAATCACCACCGTTTCAGTACATCAACTCCTTGTTCCTGAATATGAGTTTATGGTTAGTCTGCAGTTTAAATACAGAATTCAGGTTCATTGCTACATCCTAAAGAGGTGAAAAGAAAGGTGAAAATAGAAGACGAAGAACAGGAGGGATGGGAAGTCATAGCATTCATTATTTGGGCTATCTTATTATGACAAAAAGGCATCAAACCAAAACAGATTTAAAGAAAAAAAAAAAAAGAAAAAAAAGGCTCAGGGTAATGTTTCCACAAACATAGATTGCGCCATATTTGGAAGTTTGGGAAGCCAAAGTGGATTTTTAAAAGCAGTTACAGGATTTTGTGAAAAAACATGCAATTAATGTGCTATGGGTTTGTTGATGTTTTAAAAATATAAATTTGTATCTATAACCACTGTTTCAGGAAGTCCCTCCATGTAGATCAGATGGCATCCTGAAGAAAGTATTATTGCATTTCTGCTGGTGGAACAAATGTCAGTTTGGTCTAGTAGTGATTTTCTTTTCCTATCTTAGTACAGCCTTTCTTAGGGTCATACATTATTCCCTTGTCAGTGCTGAAACAGATTTCATTTTTCACTTGGCAAGTTAAGTGACAAAACATTTCAGTTATAGGGACAGTGAACTCTGAAGCTTTTACATACCAATATTAGTGTATGAGAACTTCACGTTTTTCTTCCTGGGTCATGTTTTGCTGCTAAACTTTGCTACCAGTTGTAGTAGTTTTTTAAGTGCTACATAATCCAGTAAGAAAATACATGTTTACCTCTGAAATCAGTATCTTACTATGGGCTCCTTACAGTGGAAATCAAAATATAATTAAGACCAGATTAGTTCCACTTACTTATGAGGCATTAATACAGATTTACACTGCTTCAAACAAGAACAGTACAAAACACAAAATAGTACCAGCATCTACCCTTAAGTGATTGTTTTTGTCTACTGAGATCTTACCAGTGCACTCATGTTAAATTCAGAAATGCTTTACTTGTAGAATGATTCCTAAGAAAACAGCAGGATAAGCTAGGAAGATGCTAAGTAAGACCAACAAGCTGAACCTCTCAGTATTTCTGCTGCCAGTACTGTGCTGCTCTGTCACACAACACGTATCATTTAATTGATTAATAATGTGTTCCATATAAAATAGGATTTTGTTGAGTCTCTTTGATCTGATTTTGCTCACTCAGTCTCTACTTCCTTGAGAGTTTTCATTAGGATAATATTTCTTTTTTAATTGGGTATAAAAAGGCTGTGCTTTTGCTTGATGCTTCCTCTATGTCTGGTCTCCTCTAGCTATAGGCTTTTGTCTGTATCTATAAATTAGAGACTCCATGAATAAATATTTGCCAAAAATTAAATGCAACTCGCAAGCATAAGCTTAAAGATTAACCACTCTTCTCACTACCTCTGTTGAAGCCAGAAGCAACTCTGTGCAAGTCTGAGACACATAAAATTGGCAGAATAAAAAGACTCTAGACTTCTGAGTTTTGCAGATGGATAGTAAAGTTACTTACACCACTCCCCTAGTTGGGACATATAGATTATTGACAGCCCTATGTGTCATAGAGAGACTAGCAGGGGTAACTAAGTAAAATTGGTATTTACAGCTAAACACTGCCAACAGTCAGAGGGAGAGAAAAAGATTGTAACTCCATCCCTTCCAGCACACCTCTGCAGCACCAAGTGAGACAGGCACCCCCTCTTGCCAAGCATTCAGTAGGAGCAGGACATAGCAGGACACTTAACTCCCTCACAAGCATAACCAGAAAGATAGTTCTTCCAGGGAGCAGCAAGACCAGGATTTCTCTGTAACAGAAGAAGCGGCACAACCAACTACATGAGCTAACACTGGCCTCACCAGCAACATACAGTACCACAGCACCAAAGACAGGCAAGCAGCCACTAAATGACAGAAGCAGATCAAGCAGCAGCCCAGCAATTATCAAACAAAGACTAGATAACAAACCAACTCCAACAGGACTGCCAGTGACAAGGACCTTATACAAAGAGAACATGCTTAAGCCTTGGCTTAAATGGAGCCCTGGCCCAAAAGCATGGGTGGAGGTTTTAGGTGACGTTGCTTAGGATTACGAGGACTTGTTGGTTTGCTCAGGGCATTATCACTGAGCTCGCTCATTACAGGCATGAGGGTTCTGTATATTCATATCCAAGATTAAAAACTACTTTTTTCTTGGAAATGCAGCCCAAGAATTAAAATAAATAATCTTTTAGCCTGTAAATGGGATGCTAAATGTTCCTTAGCAAATGCAGGAAGTGACGCTGGGCTAGACTGGCATGGTAGTTTGCTAACGATTTAAACTCAGCACAGAGAATGTTAACATCTAAATTCCTGAATAACTCCTAGCAATTAACTCATGGCACATCAGGTCTGATCAGAAGACATCTGAAGTGATAATACCACCTCAAGCAGTTTGCAGTACCGCACCTCTTTTACTGCTGCACGTTATCTGTCTGAAAAGAGAAGACCTAAGGGCTAACACCTTGGGCAGCTGAGTGCCAAGCTTATCACCCCTGCAAATAAAGAATGCAAATATAGGAGTCAGATTTTAAAATCTGGGCTACAACAAGCAGAAATTAGGTTAGGACTTGAGTTTGTGGCTCCCTAACCTGCGTTCTACCCTTGCTTGCAGGCCTGATAGCTCGCCAGAGAAAAGGGTGAAGCAGAAGACAATGTAACAGTGTTGTGAGTGACAAGCTTTTCTGCAGCACACACTGTTGGAGTAGAACTTCTGGTAATTGAATGACATTTTACATCTGAGCAAATGTGGTCTATGCAGAGATGAAACAGTGAAAACAGGCATAAAAAGAAGTTGTAAAATACATGAAAGCCCTGGAACAGAGAGTCCAGTTAATAAATAAATAAATAAATCACTCTTTAATATTGACAATACCAATCCACTATTTATTATTATTTTTCAGGGTGGCTAGCTTCAAGGAAACAGCTGTTGGAACTTGCACCTTTGGACATGCCCTTCAACGGAAAACACAGTACAATACATCCCATTAAGGACTGCTCTTGGTTTTTAAAGGTAGCCTGAACTCAGCCTCTGGTCTCTACCAAAAATTTAACTCAATTTGAGCAGATTGTTTCTATTTAAAGTATTTAACTCATTCTTAAGCTACATGAGCACAATGTCTGAAGCTGTGGTTTTTGCATGGCCCAACAATCTTTGATCAGGTTAAATTGGAGGAAATATTCATAACAAAAGAGCCCCTGGTGTGACTCATAATTAGGTTTATGCTACCAATGAAATAAGCTCATTAAGAGATGTTAAGAATGTAAATATAATTTTGAAATCAAATTGCCTGAAAAAATGTAGATTCAAAAATAGATGATGAAGCATGGCAGAAGAACCGTGACAGGCTGTGTTAATGCAAAGGCAGAACAGAAGACAACTTATTTGCATAACAGGACTTTAAACCTGAAAATCCTCTTTACCCTCCACGGAATCATATATTCCAGAGCAGCAACACAGGCTTTTAACATGCAGGTTTTGTCGAGAGCTGCAGGAGCAGGCATTTTTTTTGCATTGAGACTGATTTCAATCAGAAAAGCTGTATTTAAAAACAAAACCAAACCCTCACAACATCCAACAGGAACACAGCCTAGAGAGAGCAGCGCAAGTCCTCGACTGGCATAAAGCCCATGTGACAGAAGGAAAACTCACTGGCAGCAAGGTGCGGGAGAGTATGCTGAGTCCTGAGGCTTTTGAAACAGCTTCTTCATTTGTTACATTTGCAGCAGTTTCCAGCTCCAACCAAAACACTACTACCCAAGCTCTCCATCAAGCATGGCTTGACCGTATCTGAGAAGTAAGGCATAGTACGAAGAACAGCATTTTTTTCTTTCACAGCCAATAAGCATGTCTAGTCTGCAGCTTTGTCAGGCCTGAGTCTCTGGGATTTAAAGCCATTGCAAATTCAAAGTGTTGAGCAGCTAATGGGCCACAGAGCCTGCCCACACACCTGCATTCCCATGGAGCATTTCTTCATTTCCACAGTTGCCCAGGAAAATAGAAAGGATGCAGCCTGGAGGTAACTGTGAAACATAAGTAGATTTGGGGAAATTTTAAGTAAGGACTGCCTGCACCGGATCCATGGCAGAAAACCAGTGCGCAGTCTACGTGAGTATATACCAATAATACACGTGTTTCCCTCAACTGGAAAAAAAACACCTTATTTCTGATATGGTAAGGCAGATTACTGTAGTTTTCCCTGTGCTCAGCTGAATCATCCTCAGTGATTTACATCAGCCTCATGATATGGAGATACATACATATATACACACACATATATATATGGAATATGATGTTAATTACTGGGCAACATCTTCCAACTTCAAAATGATGTGATTCCCTGCAAAATACAACTTCCCCATTCACAAAATGAAACCATGTGGCCTACAGAAACCTGTCCTGTGATGCACAGCTATGAGATGAACAGTAGGCAATGCCTCAGCAGTATTTATTTATTTTTGTTTAAGCTATTGCAAGAAGCAAATCGGTTTCTTGATTTGCCGTGCAGCTTTCTGAAGCCAGGCCTGACTTGATATGGTGAAAAATACGCCGCTTGAAGTAGCTGTACGAGCACATGCTCTTAGGCGCATCCCTGCCTCATGACTTCCTAACAGCCCTTAAAGTCATATTCTATGATTCATCTTTGCTTCGCTGGCATGTTGCCAGGACTCCTAAAACCCTCGCCTAATTCGCAATTAGCAGGACAATTAGCAGAGCTAATGCTGTCTTTGGGGGCAGTCTGGGTGCCCTGTCTGAGCTGCCCACTCCATCCAGCCAGGCGGCAGCGGGTCGTTCCCTCCCGCCCCGCGGGCTGCCAGCACCACGCGGGAGCCACCGCCACTGCCCGCTGCTGCTAGTGCCAGCAGCTAGCGCCTAGTTAAGGCCTCCCACGGCCAGACAGCGCTGCGGGCCAGCACCGGGGGCCAACAGGCGACGGCGGCGGGGAGGAGGAAGGCGAGGGGCGGCGACGCGCGGCGCTGTGAGGCGGGGCAGAACGAGGTGGGGGGCTGCCGAGTAGGGCCGGCAGGTGGCAGCCGTTGCCCGCTGAGGCGGGAAGCTGCTGGCGGCTGTTTCCGCGCCTGTAGCTCCGCGGCGACGGCGAATCGTGGGACGTCCGCGGTTCTGTCGCGACAGCCACCCCGCTCACGGCTGCTGAGGGGGCCGGTCTGTGTAAATTCGGGTACAGCTACATCGATTCGCACGGCTTACCCGCACCAGCAGTCGAGGAGAGCCCCGCCGCCTTCGGGGCTCCCAGGGGGTGCTGAGAAGGAACAGAAGGCCTACAGGAGGCCTGCAGGAGGGAGGGCTACAAAAGAAAACCATAAATTCGTTTTACTCCAAAGCAGCAGTGCTGTGGCTGCTTGCTGGTGAAGTCATCTGGTCTGTGACAGGACTGTATGAATACATTTGTGGTCAAAGGAAATACTTCCATTTAACTTCAGCAGGCTTTGAATCAGTCCTCTTGGCGCTGTGGTACCCAGTGTTGCTGAAAAGCAAAGTGGCATTTACACTAACACCAAAAAATTACTACTTTCTTGGGGTGGGAGGGTAAGTGAGACTGCAAGGACTCCTTCCGCAGCACATTTCCACTGTAAACTGTTTGGATACATCACAGGCTCATAGAACAGTTTGGGTTGGAACGGACCTTGGAGATCATCCAGTTCCAATCCCCTCTGCCATAGGCAGGTTGCTCAAAGCCCGATTCAACCTGGCTTTGTATGCTGCCAGGGCTGGGGCAGCTGCAGCTTCTCTGGGCAGCCTGTGCCAGTGCCTCACCACCCTCACAATAAAGAAAAACGCATTGCCAAAGTAAAAAAAACCACAAACCAACCCTCACAAAAACTGCCAGCTGCAGGTTATCAGGTATACATGTACACACTTGCTTCCACTTGCTTGTAGGAGGTCCTCAAACCCTTCCACAGGAGCACCAGTGGCAGTTAGGCCACAAAGGGTATAGATTTTGTTTTGCCCCTTTCATATTATATCTGAAGATCAGTTAGTTTTGCCCGTGAGTAAATTAGATTTCCTGGCTTTTAATAGAAATGCTATTGAATCAGCCCAGCTGAACATCACTGAATCATGAAAATGAAATTATTGTGTTGCTGAAGGAGTACAAAAGGACCCAGAGCTGGAGCTGTTGCTAAAATCCATGCATAGCTTGCTGGTTGTGCCTCATTCACATTGTATGAAGTTTATTCATACTTCACAGAATAGTTTCTGAAATATTAATCTCAATTCTACACCTGTTTGCATTTTGTATTGTCCTTTACACATCAGCAGAGTGTATGTAGAAAGATGGTACAAGCAGCTGAAGCCTTTCGAGGACAGGCTGAGAGGCTTATTCAGGCTGGGGAAGGGAGGACGCCTAACATCAGTCCCCCAAAGGCTACGAAGAAGTTGGAGCCTGACTATTCCCAGCAATACATGGCAGGAGGATGAGGCAACAGTCCCATACCGAAACAAGAGAGGCTCAGCCTAAGTATGAGAAACTTGTTCCCCATGAGGACACCCAGGCACTGAAGCAGGGCCCAGACAACCAGCCCAGAGCACGGGGCTCCGTATCTGACTGGATCAAACACTGAGCAACCTGGTCTGATCTTGCACTTGGACTTGCAGCAAGTAGGAGGTTGGACCAGTAACCTCCAGAGGTCCCTTCCAACCTGAGTTATTCTATGGTTCTGTGAACCTATGATCTGTGCTTGTATTTCTATCTCCTTTGAGTGATATGGTTGTTCTTCTGAATACAGCCAGTTACATGCATTCAGACATAAAACCATATAATTACATGGTATGGAAGAAATCCATTTTTTTCTTTCTTATGAAGTTAGGATCTTTCCAAGTCTGAAACACCATTACACAAAGATCAGAGTATCAGCCCTGAATTTTGTTTGTATAAAAGTACATTGCTGTGATGTATTTTCAATTTTCTTTAAAGCCCCTACCAAGTTTGGATGATGAGAGATAATCTTGGTTGACATAATATAAACACTTAGATTTTAAGAATAGCAAGAACCCTCACAAGGTTTTATTGCTATTGCGAGGGAGATGATGTTGTGGTTTCAACAACTTCCTTTGAACTCCACTAGGTGACTACAGGGACCTCTCTCCTTTTTGATACTAGTGATGTAGTAAATTCTTTATCTTTAAATGAGCATCAGTCATCTCTCAAAAATATAAGCTGTAGTTTAAAGAGAAATTGTAAATCTGAACCAAAATCAGTTAATTTTTTAGGTTCACTGCCTAGCCTCATTTGCTCTGAAATCTCATACATGAATCTCAGCTGAAATAAAAATTCAGTATTCACTAGGGAAGGACGACAAACCAGTCAGATTGGGAAACTTGTTCTACATGATGTTTGGAATGGAAAACCCAGACAGGCTCTGAAAAATGCCTTTGATGCATAATATAATATAATATGTAATGGCAAAATATGTTAAGGGTATGTTTTTTAGCCCTGCGAAACAGCTGACTTGTTGACACTGAAGTATCAGATGGAGGAAATTGTACTATTTGTTTAATGGGTTTTTTTCAGGACTCAGGGTCCTGACATTTTTTCCTATCCATTACAAAACACAAATTCTACTCTTGTCATTCATTTCCTTTTTTTGTGTATACAGTGGTGAAGCCTTGGACTCTGAACAGCCTCTATGTCTCATCCAAGTTTTTATTTACTGTTGTGGTCAGTTGTATGCCCTATCTTGAGCTGCAAAAACTAATTCACAATTTCCACTTATCTAACACTTCAGCAATCTATTTTAGCATCTAAGAAGTTGTCTCATTTTGAACCAGATCAGCTCTTTCACACCTCATCTCCCTCTCTGTGTTCAGAGCCCTCCAAAATAATTAAACTTGCCTACAGCTGGAAGTTAGACTTTTGAGAAGATATCCATAATCTGCTTTGGGAATATCCAGTAAAACACATTTGAAAACCCAGACAAACTGCTCTTTAAAAGGGTATTAATTCTGCATTTTCCCCTTTGGAATATACATTTATTTTCCATCACCTAATTGACCCAGAGTAGAAAATGCATCAAGGTAGTTCTGGGCTAGCTTACTGTCAGGGCTTCTCAGATGACCTTCAGCGGTACTTGTTTTCACTAGTTTCTTAGTCCTTTAAGTAATCTACAGATAAGGATATTGTAGTATGTTAGTGATGGCTTCCCTACTTCGAGACATAACAAAAAAGAAAGCCTTTATAAGTGACAAAATGAAAGTGTCAGTTTTCGAAAGTGTCAGTTTTCTAAAATTTCAGTTATATTGAGATTTGTAAAAGCACATTTTCTGGGCAGACTTGAGCAGATGTTTCTGGTGTACTTTAAATGAAAGGCTGCAAAGGGTTGAATGCAGTGGCTGGGTGGCAAATCCTAACGCTGTCCAGTTAAGGTAATCCTAAACTATGCAGAGGGCTGAAGAGACATTAATAGGAATGGAAAACACTGTTCCTAATCCTCATTATTCCCATGGCAGATGAAAAAAAGAGTAAGAGCAAAGATAAGTGTGAGCATAAATGCAATATTTAGTGTGATGAGATGAATGGAAACCTTTATTACCATCATTAAAAAACTTCAGAAGTCATCTGTATAGTAGTACCTGATCACAGAAAACCTAAATGACCAGACTCTGAGGAGACTAAGAGGAAAAGGGGTTGGGCTTTTTACCTTTTATGAGTACTTTGTGAGTGTCTCAGAAGCAACCTGGGTGGTGATGTGATTTTTCTTTTCTTCCCAGTGCTATGTTTCCTGTGCTACTGAAAACGGTCATGACTCTGCCAAGCCATCAGTGCTGAAAGGCTGTCTCAGAGAACCAGAAATCTGGATTTTGCTATTTCCTGAATTTTTGCCTGGCTTTCAGAAATTATTAGTTTATCACATACAGTATGGTATTGTAGGACATTTGTTTACCATTTCTTCTCTCCCTGAAAGACAAAACACCCTACTGGTCCCTCTGGGAGGCAGCCCAAGCTGGGTAAACCATCTCCAGCAATGACTCCTTCCCACCTCAGTACTGGAACCTCTTGAAAAGTGACCACCGCCTTGGAGCAAACATATCCTTTAATTTGTTCTGTGCATGGGACAACAGCAGTGGAAAAGATTTCCACACTACATAAGGTATAATAGCACTAATATAAACAAGAAGTATGAATTGCATGGACGTTTTTGCAGCTCTTGCCCTATACCAGTACTGTTGATGTACAGTGTGCTGTAGTACCTCATCTGCACAATGCGATAAGGTATTTTGCTACTTCACACCAGCAGTCTCAGTCAGCTGTTAATTGGTTTACTTCTGTGCTCAGCAGAAGACAGCACCAATCTCTAAATACTTGCATTTAAATTATCTTTACAGTAACATTTTCTTGATACTGTGTCACATGCATCACTATGGAACTGCATAATTATGTCCATTGCCTCGTTTATTCTGTGAATGAAATAGTAATAAAGTAGTGAATGCCAGCACTTGGCTGAATGATTTGGTTTTTAGAACTGCGACAGGAGTAACACTGCATTCAGCATGTGTAGGAAAATTAGATTGTGGGCTTGCAGCCAGGTGTCAGAAGTTCATTCAAGATGGGCTCATTGCAGAGGTCTTCTGCATGGCTGGAATACAACATTGTGAGGCTAAAGAAAGCACTGCTTGTCAAACACCCCTGACATTTAGCCACCAAGGCAACCTAAGTACCAGTGTAAGAGGTTCCTCCTTCCAGGTCATAGTGAACATGCCTAGTGAGGCAGAAACCTAAGCCATGCATGATTGTATTTATTGTAAATGCACAGTGATGCAAAAATCTTAAATCAATTCAAGAATTGTTCTCTGCTCCATTACAAAGTGACATGATGAAAAGAGACTGTGAACCTTGCATTAACTAGGCAGTTAAATCAGGTTTCTACGTATCTTATACATTTGAACCCTCTACTGAGCTTACCCATTCATCTTAATTTGTCAGTACAATAGAAATTCTACCAAGCTGATGCAGGGAAAAGCAATTTCTAGGGAGAAATGCAGAGGTCTGGCCGTGAGAATTAAATATTTCAGCACTCCTAGCGCATGCGACAGCTGAGGAAATCTGTCCCTGGTGCTGACTTTATTGAACCCTTCTGTGCTTAGTAATAAAATACCATCACCTCACCACTACCCAAAGTAATGGCAGAGGAAGTCTATGAAGACCCTCAGTGGATTCATGATAATTGGAGAATGTGCAATATACACATACTAAGAGAAAAGACTAATGTAGAGCCATCCAACAATGCAGAAATAGTGTGGTTAATTTACAGCCTGAATGAATGTGTCATGCATTCAGGAGCTGCCTTGAATAGTAATTAATAAAGTTGGGTTCAATGAAAGGATGAGTGTGCTAGTCTCAGGACTCTGCCTCAGACTTTCACCATATCACCACTGTTATTTAAGATGCTTTATACAGTGAAATACCGCAATTGCCTCTCTCCACAGGCAAAAAGCCCCGTATCACTCATAAAGTCAATTGAAAAGAATGTATCATCTGTTTTCTTATTTGACACCAAATTGGTGCTCACATTTAATGTCTCCGAACTCTGGAAAAACTCTTTCTCTACTGCTGAAGCACAGCTCTAGTTTTTCAGCATTTCTTTATTCATTGATATGGATAGCATGAAAATTGAAAGATTGGCAGAAATGAAGGAAAAAAAAAAACTTGTTTGTGGAGACATAAGCTTACATTTCAAAGCTTAAGTCAAAGTCATTACTAGAGGTGAAGAAAGGAGTTTTCCTTCAGCTCAGGCCATTCCACATATGCTTCCTATAAAGTTTCCTTGCGGTTTTGAAAGCCTTGGTGCAGGATCTCCCGGAAGTGGGGATGCCTCACCAGTGAAACTACTCTTCTGAAATAGTTTGAGAGCAGGTAACTACAGAACCTGTAAATTGTGTCCTCCTGTACCTATTCTAAGGTTAACTATAAACTTGTTCCACTTCACTGCAAAAGAACAGGATTTCATTGCATTTTCATTTCAGCAAAGAATAAGGAAGAGTTTAGTGGTTTTAGAGATAAGGATATGCCCAATATTTAGCACTTAAAATATGACACTGGGATGTGATACAGGGAGGCTCAAAGTTAAGTTTTATTAACAGCAGAATTTTCAATCTGCCTTTAGCCCTACTGACTGTACTCCTGCCTGTTGCAGTATGTCTCTGCCCTTAGAAGTTCTGCTGGAATCTGAAAAGCCAACCTGAGATGGGTTTTTAAAATAAAGTCATGGTCTTTTGCAAATATGGTTCTGTTTCAGTAGGGAAAAAAATTATTAATTTATTCTGGCATTCCTAAGAGTGCATTTCTTTCAATAATATTAAATGGAAACTTGTCAGGATCCTGATGGCACTTGTGGGTTTTATTCAACCTGACCAGCCTGACCTGAGGTCTCCACACACATACCCTGCCCATGGGCTTAAAGGCCCCTCTAAAGTTCACCCCAGGACTGCATTCTCCCTGTGCCAATCCTGACCTGCAAGCTGACATCCTGGCCTAACTTTGACCTTGCCCCATCAGTATGGACTTGCCCAGTGGTTACTGGGATGTGAGATATCCTGGTCATCATCACCAGGTGATCACTGATTTGCCTTCCCAGCTTGATCTTGGCACTGCAGCCCAACTGTGCCTGTTGGTTTGGGCTCTGCAGTGATGCTAGCTACCCTGCCTTGCTGTATCCTGCCTGCCACACTGGGTGGTTGTGAGAAATATTCTTCAGGTGCAGGCTTTGAAAATCCATTAAATCTTTCTAAATCATGCTCTTCTGGCATTTTAATGGGAATTTTGAAAAATAGAATGAACCAGAAGAACTTTTTTCCTATGCTGGTTCTAGTATGAACATGATATGTGTATATAATACTGCCCTCAGATAATCTAGGGTAGTGATAGCAAAAGAATTATCTTGTAATTAAGCCAATGAGGCACACATTCTCCTTCAAAAAGGGGTATTTGGGTAGTTAAGCTTGTACAATGAGCACATACTGTGCCTTGTGGGCTATCTCATAGCCCTGAAGACTGTCCAACAAAGTACATGCATTGCTACTTTAAAAGCTACAAATGTATTGAAAAACAAATGCTCATTTTTGTTTTGTTTTCCTTCCTCTTGTCTCTCATTGACTTCTTCCTATTGTTCCTTTTATATGGAGCCTTGTAACATCCCCATCTCTGCACATATGTTAACACAATGGGTTGCCATAAAGGTTTACAGAGTCATGCAGTTCCTAAAAGGTCACTCAAAAATTCAGATTGGAGCACAGACTATAACCAAAGAGTTGCTCTAATTCAAAGTAAATTCAGAATGCAAATGGTGTTTCCAGATTTCTTCAGAGGTAGTATGTTTTACAACTATGAAATCTGCTACTGAGTCATTCATGCTGAGCTCAGGCATTAAATGAGTAAAGCTTGAAGAAAGCCATATGCCTTTGCTAAAGTTTTACAGCATCTCTTTCAGTTCATTTGCAAAAAAATTGCTTTTCTCTTTTTTTTAATGAAAATATATGCTAGAAATGGATTTAGGTTGTGGTCAATAACATCTGTACATAATAAATAAAATTGCTTGTGTTCTTATGCATGGTTTCTCAGCAGCAGCTTTCCAGGTGTTTCACACCAGTGACTGGTAACACTGAGCACGCTAGACTTGGCATTTTTTCATACGTTCACTGAAAAAACATCAGCCACAAGCATCTGTATTATTCATCCAGGTCTAATTCGTAGGAAAAGTGGGACAGAATAGTTAAATGGCTGACTTAAGTCACAGTCTGGGTCAATGGCAAAACTGGAAGAAAAGCTCAAATCACCTTAGCTGATTGTATAAGCACTTCTATGCGGTAGGAAGACAAAACTTGTAACAGAAGAATCTTGATGTGAAAAGGATCAAGCCACACCTAGAACTGTAGGCATTTGCTAGAGAGAGGCTATGTAGCCCAGTAGTTTGTGAAAAGAGCGGGGATTGAGCATTCTGTTTTATGCTGGGGTTTCATGTAGCTACACGTTCCTGTAACTTTGATTTAAAAAAAATATCTTTATGTGCGTTGCACAGCAGGTTGCTCTTCATCCATGTATGAGATACAGCAGTAGCCGATACAAGATTTGCTTATTTTGCCTCTCTGCAGTTCCAACCACATCCCATTATGATAAATAAAATATGATACCTTGTTCACCAGGGACTAATTTTTTGCTTTATTTGTATTTATATCTTAATGTAAAAGGTGGAAACGATACCTGTCAATTCACAGAGGTTTCTGAATACTACTTTCACTGAAACACTATTCTTGAAAAAAGCTGAGAAAGCTAAAGGCTCTAAGGTTAACGTAAGTTAGGACCTATTTTAATGGAGATGCAGTTATCAGCTTCCACATGCAAAGAGGACTCATTTAACTCAGGGTCACTAGGACACTCTGCCAAACACCATAGTAAGGTGTGGTATCAGATGACATTTACAGCTGGTGGAGTGCTAGGAAAGCTGTCTAGGAAACAGCTCCTTGCTGGTGTACCTCTTCCAAGCAGAGGCAAAGGACTCCTTTCCTTTGGGTCTTTGTGCATTATTTCATATATGCATGATCAAAAACATGCTCAGGCCAAGGGGAATATCTTCTTTGAGTTGAGGGTACATTAGCTGTCAGCCACAAACAGCAAGATAATTGTAGAAGTATTTCAAATGGGTGATTTAGTCTCTTGTGTGAATTTAGGCAAAAGTGTTTTTCCTCCTTTTATATGCTAACATTTGGACAAATACCATCAAAAGAAGAAATCTATATTCTGAAAGCCCACTCTCTGTAAATGCTATGGAAAACAACCAATCCTTTGTCTTGAATTTTCTACCAGTATCTGAATATGTATCAGCAATTAAGTGAACTTTGCAACATTTCCAAACATGCGTCAATGTCCCCATTGAGAACTGAAGACACTGGGGAGCAAAGAAAATAAATGAGTGTTCCAGAGCTATAAAACTAGACAGTACAATTTATACATTCTGTTAGACATAGCTATTATGTACTAAGTTATACAATTCTGAATGCACATCCATCCAGCAACTCCACTTTTCATAAGCTTTTGTCACAGAATAAGATGTTTCAAATTGTCAGACATGGATGCATTTTGTACACTTAATTGCTTGTATTTTTAATTCAGTGGAGAAATTTACAAACATCATAATTTTTAATAGATTCAAAATGAAAAAGTGCATTTGTAATTTCTTTTGCTCACAAGAAAAGGAATTAAAAAAACCCCTCACCAAACAACAGAAGTTTACCATGCATAAAACAGGGAGGCATTTATTGTAGTCTTTTCCTACCCATATACGATACTGACTTTCCTGTTGGTTTTGAGATAACTACCCTGAGGAATAAAATATTGCAGCACTTAGTCTGTTACAGATATATGTTTTTGACTGAGTAAATGCTGCAGGTTTGGTCCCTTGCTTGTTTTAGATGGTCTTTGGTTCAGAAAACAATTTTACTGAAATTATTAGGACTTCTGCCAATTATTTCACAGGATACAGGAAAATAACCATTCCTAAGCAGTACATAAGAAAAGAAAAACATGAAAATTCCCTTACTTTCCCCTGGTAGTTTCAAAGCCAGATGCTTTGGAGTTGGCATCCCACTGAGTGCTGGTGATACCAGTGCTGTGGGATGGCTGCTTGAGAGATCTTCTCCCTGTAGCTGTATCCTGGCTTGTAGTGACCTCTTGCTGAAAAGGGAACTCTCTAGCATTGCTCTGTAGAGATGTCCCTTTGCTGCTAAATGAGCTTCCCATTTTGTCTTTGTCAGAGTCACCATCACTGTGTCCATTTAACAGGCTTTCAGGGATAGAGGTTGAAGGATTAGAAGATTTCTTCACTGCTTTCATTCCAAGAGTCTTGCCAGAAGATGCAAAAAGAGGTCCCTGTGAGGCACTCACTTCAGCAGCTTGGATCTCAGAACGGGGTGACCCCATGGTTGTGGATGGAGACGGAGTCAAGTCTGAGTGACTTGTCTGTGTTTCACCACTCTGGCCTGTTGTCCATAGCTGTCCTGGAGTATTAAATCCAATGCTGGTACTCTGTAAGTGCAATAGCAGCAACAAGAAGATTGTCTCCTTCATTCTGTTGGTTTGTAAAAGCTCTAAGTTATCTCACATTTATTTCCCCAGCAAGAAACCCTGTAGCTTCTCCCTCCTCCTAAGCTGCTGCTCTTACAGTGAGCCTACCAAGAGGATGCCCTGACAGGCTTTATTTTTGTAGAAAGGAAACAGGTTTTGGTGTTTCAAACTGACTGAGGAAGCCTGGTTTCCTGTTTCTGTGGATTCCTCTGCAACCTGTGACCCTTTAGAGAGTGGGAGCCTGGCAGCCTTTGTGGGAGGAAAAAAGAAGTTTCTGCAGAAGGCACAGGATAAAGATTAATGGCACAATAGAAATGTGGAAAAATGTTTACTGCAAAGTAATCCTGAGGGATGAAACCTGAAATTATTAGGTAATTTTCCTTTCATATGTACATGTACAGGGAACAGAAGTGACTTGTCACACGTGCCCTTTGGATAGTTTGTACTTACGACCTTGTTATTGAAAAGTTGGCAAGGCTGGTGTGTTACATAAAGCTGAAAGTTTGCTGTCTTCTGTTTTTGTTTGAAAGTTTAAGCACAGTACTGCCGGGAGTGGGGAGATGATGTGGAAGAAGTTCATATAGTATTCATCATTGTACTACAAGCTTTTGAATGTAATAATTTACCTACAGGTCATTGGCGATTTATGCCTCATCCTATTCCTATAATCCATGCTATGATGTGTATGAACTATTTCTATAGCATTACCCACAGGTGCCTGGTGTCGTTTCAGATTAGGGTACAATAAACACCTATGTGAGCCCTGCTGAGGTGGCATATGATCTATGGAAGGCACATGCCCTTCTGGGGCAGGATACTTGAGGGCATTTCAAATGATGTTAAAAGCTTACATAGGAGCAACTAAATCCCAGCCTAGGCCCCAACTGACTGAAACTGGAGTTTAGACACCTAGTTCACATACAGGTCTATATTTATGGACCTCTACATCCATATCTCTAAATCTGCTAGCTGAATCCCACCCATGGACAAGACTGAAAGGAATGTCCTGAAACACTGAGTCTGTTCCTTCCCTTTTGTTGTATACTTTGCTAATTAATTAGTTACAATTATTATTATTCTAAAGCAATATTAATTGCAGCCTAAACATATTATTGGTAGCCTTACATGCAGAAAAAATTTTAGGAGATGAATACTCAGTATAGAGTAAAGACATTTTTTTACACCAGAAAGGTAGATGAATACTGGAGCAGGTTACACAGAGAGGTTGTGGGATCTCCATGCCTGGAGATATTCAAAAGTCAACTAGACAAGAACCTGAGAAATGTGATCTAGGCCTTTCTTTGAGTTGGGTTTTGAGACAGATGACCTTTGGATGTCCTTTCCAATCTATAATACTCTATGAAATTGTGCTTAGTAGTTACAAGGTTGAATACTGCAGTTAGAGAAGAGGAGAAGGAATCTTTCCCCTGCTACTGCCATTCTCCAGCTCTCTGAGACTAAGAAGAGTGTTTCTTATTGAAGGAAGAAAAAGGGAAAAGAAAATTGCTGAAGAAATTGCATACAGAAATGTAACATGACATGTTAAAGTAGGGACAAAGCAATAACAGAATAGACCTGTCAGGAACTGGAAAGATCTGAGAGAGTATCATCAACCTGTTCAAAAAGCCTCTAGCCACTGATAAGTGCTGTACAAAGGACTAGGGACAATGCATCTATGAAAGCAACCTCACACACCTGGAAACAGAACAGTATCTTTTGGGCATGTTTCATATTATTTGAGGAATAGAAAAGAAGAACAACCAAACATGGAGATAAACCACTAGTTCTTATTGCAGGCAAGTAAATCCCTGACATGGGTCTTCCTGTTTTGAGAATTTTGGATAACAGCACCTTGCTTTCACCTTCCAGGTGACAGTCTGGCCTTTAATACTATGCTAAAGGGTTGGGTTTTCCATTTGCTATGATTTTGTCTTTCTGTTTTGTTGTCTCAGTAAAGTGTAGGCTTCTACTATGCAAGTAAAACAGGTGCAATTTTGTGATATATTTTAGAAAATAAATGCAGTTGTGCTTCCTTTTGGTGACCTTATTTCACCTTTCTTTTTATTATTCATAGTGAAAATCTGTAAATGTCCTTTAATTGTAGGCCACAGGAGAAAGTCTGATGAGCGATTATTTAAAAGCTCTAATATAAGCTATTTCATGTGAGTGCTTCTCTTTTTGAGCTCTGTATTTGAGATTTTGAATTAATACCTTTACCTGAATTAGCATTTGCCATCCCATATATTTAGAAATCACAAGGAAAAATGAGGGGTAAATTAGTGTTGACCATATTTGCAAATCAAATGAAAGATGGCTTTAAAAATGAAAAATCACAGTAGCTGAATATTGTGTTTATTTATACAGTCAGAGTGCCTTATAACAAACAAAGCTTTGATTCTGCTTGGAGTTACTCCAGTGCAACTGTTAATTCTGTCCCTAAAGTCAGGGAAGCCACTGCAGATTTCCACCAGTGCAGAGAAAAGCAGTGTAAAAGAGTCTGGCTTTTGGTGGTTGGTAGATTTAATTACAACAGTGTTTATTTCCCTGTCTGAATACTCCAAAATGAAAATTTAATCTTTATTGTTTATGATTTTATTACTACTTGTCTGGGCTGTTGATTAAAAGATAAAATGGTTTGAAGCTGGTTTTATCTAGCAAAACAATTTTGGGACTGTAAGAAACTCAGGATATCCATTTTTAGGTTGCTCCTTGCCACATCTGAATCCAAAACTCATTCTAGATCATATCTCAGCATTAGCGCGTATCCAAGTGCTGCTTGTCTCAGAGAAAATTATACCTAGGGAAAGATAAGCACTTGGATGCATTTAGTGAAACTTAGGTAGAAATGGATTCAAAATTATCCTGAAAACTCCCACTTAACATGCCGCTTTCTCCCTTATGCATACATCCATAGGTGCTGCGTTTTTTGTATTACTGTGCATCAGTGTTACAGAAATCTCTGCATGGTGGGCTGGCCACATGGGTTTTTATTGTAAAACTTAGAAGTTGACCTTGAAGCAGAAGCTGAATCTCAAGTTCCAAGTCTATATTAAATGCCCATCCTGGAGTCTACGCTCATGCTTGCTGTTATACACATATTCTTTCACTGAATGAGTCTTAAATTTTATGTATGGTCACACATTCAGCAGAGGGCATGGAGAGTCTCCCATGAAAGCACAGAATGGTAAAAGAAGTTTCCTGGGAGGTGGAAATGGAGTCTTCAAGATGCAACTGCACCCTTGGGGGGTACTGAAATCACATTGAAATCAGACTACAATGCATAAGAGAGCTGTACCCTTCTGCTCACATAAAAGTTATCCTATTTCATACTGTGGAGGAAAGAACAGTATTCATTTTCAGGATCACAGCTGTGGCTCTTCCAAATCAGGAAAGCACCTTACTGAAGCCTAAGTAAGCTGACCAAAGGCTGGGATTTTAGAAACTCTTATATGTAACATCTGCTAATGGCACACACGCAACACTTTTGTCTTCAGACAAATCCCTGCTCATCCCATTGAAAAACTTGAACAATCTTCAGGGACTTTCAGCTTTCCCTAAGCACTGTAAAGGGAGCATCGGGTTTGATCTCTTCTGCAGTTATCTGGCTGCACAGCTACTTTGGCAGGGCTACTGTTGATTCTCCAGATTATGTAATAGCTTCTATAACCTCACCTTGGCTACACCGCCATGGTCTGTCTCACAGTCCTTTATCATCCTCACACTTTGGGGTTTACTAGTAGTAAAGCTTTCCCCAGTCTTAGTCAGAGAGTCCAAATCCATAGGGGTTAGATCCCCCAGAACTATTGGTGCAAGGACTGCACAGCCAGATCATCTTCTCTACCTATGCCAGCGGCTACAATGACAGCTGTAAAATGCTGCCCAGATCATGGGCTGTATGCCTGCTGAGCACATAGTGTTGCAAGTGGTATGATAAAAAATCATAGTTATTGAATAGCATTTTATGCCACTGGCATGCCTACTGATGGGAGAATTTGGCTTTCCCTTGCTCCAGATGAAATAGATTTGTATTTGTGGCAAGTTCTCACATTGCTGACAGTGCCTTTTGGTACCAGCTGAGTCGGTGCAGTGAAAAAGCCACTTTGCTTTCTTCTCTCAGATGGGATAGGGCAGCACTAAAGAAATTAAACTAGGCAAATCAGGATTGGAAAGAAGAAATCACTTCTGTAGTCACTCTGCAATGATGCAGAAAAATCTCATCAAGTTATATGAAGAGCTGTAATACCCCTCTGTATCAGAAGAGAAGGTCTTTTGTTTTTGTCATAAGGTTTCTCCTGTAAGCTTCAAAAGCATGTTGAAGGTTTCTGAGCAATTCTGAAATACCATATTTTTTAATTTTCCTTTTTTTTTTTTTTTTTTAGTTAGCAGCTCATATCCAATGTATATGGCTGGTTAGCATGAATTAAAAGCACACAATATGTACTGGTTATAACCATTGTGTACTTAGACAAAATTATTTCTCCAGAAAAGTCATTCCAGGAAATTCAAATTGTATATCTAAGTTAAGATGCAGTGAATCAATCAGATTTCTTTAGGTTTGCTTTGGTCACATAATACAGACCACTCTGTTCATCTCAAAAAACAACTCCCCTGAATCTTACTTTACTTAGAGCAGTAGTAACAGGAAAAATCGTTACCCTTTGTAGAAAGGACATAGCAGCAGAAAGATTTTCCAGTTAAAGGCCACTATGTGAAGTTTGCATGGGTACAGCATGAATTCTTAGTAGGTTTTATGAATCAGCTGCAGTCTGGATCCAGCTAGGGCAGAGAGTCATGTTTCTTCATCAGCATCACTCTTGATCAAGTGAAGAAAACCAAATGCCCTACAGTGTTTGAATATACCTTAGCTGAAATATCATGGAATTACTGTGATTTTAGTGTATTCCAATATATTATTTTCCTTCGCCTGAGTGCAGGATTTTAGCCTTCACAGGCATTTATGTATTAAGAACATCTTTTATGTGGGAACTGTGGCAGGTGATGGAGGAGGTTGCTCTCTGCTTTGCTCTAACTTCAGCATATTCATAGGACAAAGGTGACATCAGGTAAGTGGGAACTGGAAATGGCCTGGGTTACTTTCAAAAAAAAACACTTATAAGCTGTTCCTAGCATTTCCTCTCTAGAAATGATTTTCATATGCAAATATACCAAAGAACACTAGGATTTTCCTAGAACAAAAGAAATTATGTGTTGGTGCGGAGCTCTAACCTTGGCCATTTCCTTCCCTGTACTGCCTCCTGAGTGTGATGGAGGCACTGATTTTGGGTAAGCATTGTGGCCTCTTTCAGCAGCCTGTAGGGAATGATGCTAAAAGATAGTTTAGCTTTGGGAATGCTTACACTATTCTGGAGACCAAACCATTTCCAAATGCCAAGAAATCAGCAAAAGACAGGAAAGCAATAGTTCCTTATATAGCCTTTAAATGCAACACGAATTAAAGCTTAGCTAGCCCCAGAAGTCTCCTTTAACGAGAAGGTAGGAAGCTGGGAACTAAGAAATCATTTCTGAAGGACAGAAGCTTCCTGAATGCACTTTTCATCTGTCTGATAGTGTGAAATTCCCATGCGTATCTGCTAGTGACAAAGCTTTTTTAGCAACACCCTGTGAAAGACAAACTTGTGCTGCTAGAGATAAGCACCAAAAAGCTCCCAAAGCTCCCATGCTAGCTCATTCCCTACTATATTGATCAATAACATTCTGTGAAAACAAGAAGGAAGCCAGGGCTGTGACAACAGCAAAATTTTCCTCTATTTGTAGAAACCATTCATGTCTGTGCTAGGCTGCTTTCTCACAGATGAAGGTGGCTCCACAAGGAGTGATCAACCCGCCTAACAGCAGTGCTGCAAGTGACTGGAAGAGCAGCACTTACCTCAACTCTGGAAGCAGTCAGCTTCTGGAAGCTTTCTGATTTCTTGCTGTGGGCAGGTCATCAAGCGCTGCTGAGTGTCACTTGTCTGGTTCGCAGAGTCTAATGCTAACAGATGGTATTCAACATATGCATCTCTTTCCTTTGGCAAAAATGGCTGCTTGGTTTGGCTGGGGTTTTTTTCACATTGGTAGGGAGGAGAAAGAAGATTGCGATGTTTCCACCCCAGCTTTGGTAGCAAAAAGATGGGAATAATGAAAGGAGAGATAGCTGACTGAAGAGGAACAGGGCATCAAAGAGAGGAAACTAGTAAGAGGCAAAGAACAGAGTTGACAATCACAGACATAGTGACAGTTCTGTAAATGGAACCCTATACTATAATTTGGATTTGCAACTTTGATTAAGCTTTCTTAGAGTTTGGAGGTGCTTTTAATTTCAACCCTTCTTAGATACAGATTTAAAAAAAACCTCCAAAAGTAGACCTGCACAGCTTTGTGTCCAGGGGGCCTCCAAAGAAATCCCTTTCTTCCTTATAATGTCCTCCCATGCCAGGATGTAAAGAAACAAGTATGGGTAAATTAAATACACATTAGGGCTAATGTGTATTATTGTTGGCCTCACAAAAATGAGGTCAGAACCCAGAGTGTGGTAAGAGCCCTTTACACCCTTGCTTTCTCCTTTCCATTTCATTTCTTGTATTTCCTGAATACACTTAAGTATACCTAGGACATTTCAAAAGCAGCAGCCAGAAATGAACCACAATTACCAAGATAATAACAGTGGTGAGTCTATCAAGTTGCATGAGGAACAGCCTACAGTTTGGTATGTCTGCATGCTGGAAAAATCAGACTGAAATGATAGTTGATATTCCTCCCATCACTGTGTTTCTTATAACTGCTGTTTCCATGACAAATATACAGACTTGGCTTTCTACAACCACACTTTTATCACTTTTCTTGTAGATATACATTTCATGGGAAAATAGATTTCTTCCCGCTCCCAAGCAGCTCAGTCTGGTGTGAGAGTCACACCTCCTGTAAGGGACAATGAGAAGCCATTCGCTTTTTTTTAAGCAGAAGGAAAATTGTGCAAGGCATGGAAAGAGCAAGTCCTAACGGATACAATCAAGATAAAAATCTGCTATTAAAGTCTGCGTGTGATATCCTAAGACCACAGAAGTTCTGTTCATGAGGTTTTGTTTTTCTGCATTTTGCTCAACTATGGGTCAATTTCATTTTCATCATTTTACAAGCGGAATTGCGGTTTCTGTTTTCCAGCTCTGAGACCCCAGCGTTGCAACTGGTAGCATGCAGATAGCTATGATGTTCTTCCATTACACATCAGCTGTGGCCTGATGCCAGACTCTGCCTGGGGGATTTGAATATCTAGAAGGGGAAGTGGTAACACAGTTGTAAACATTTCAGTATGCATAAATCTAAATCTAAGTTTATCCATAATTCTGTCTCCTAATTTTTGCTCCTATGCTTGAAATTTGTCCAGGTTTTGTTGGATACATGTCTGGAACTTGTCACTGTTCATAGGGTGGGTGTATGAATTGCACAGGTAAAAATGCGTCAGTCTCTAGTTTTTTGTAGTGAGCTTCAGTTTGATAATGAAGTTCTAGTTCAGTAGGGAAAGAAATTTGATTTGCCTGGTGCTTCCCAACTGGCATCTCTGTGGCTTGAGATGTATTGTGTCAGGATATGGTAGTGTCTTAATTTCCTTATGGATGTGACCCAGGAGTAAACTGAGTCCCAGAACTGAACCAGTTAGCTGCACATTGCAGGGGAATCTGTAAAAGTCGCTCTCTCTAGAGAGGAGCAGTGCTGTGGCAGAGAGATGTTCTCTCTGGCTGGATCTGTGAGCAGGTTTTTATATGGATAGTCTTGGTAGAGGAGCTGAGGATGTGGAATGACTTTAGAAGAGATTAATCTTATTTGCAATGACTGGCTGAAACCAATTTCCACACTGATTTTGATTTAACCTGCTCAGTTTCTTTTATAAGATTTGTTTGATCACATTATTCTTCTGTTTCCTCTACTTATAAAGATTCTTGGGGATCTATATTCCCTAAGATTAGACTTTTGAAGGTAGGGCAAATTATCTCCAGGTATGTCCACTGATGATTCACCAGTCAGAAAATGGTGAATAGCTACGGGGAAAGACATGGATTTGGCTGAAAATATAACCCAAACCAGCTGAAATTTACTCTTCATTGTCGCCTTTGACACAAGAGTTTCAAAAATATCACTTCCACCCAGACTTGAAGACTCACATTCAGCTACTGTGTGGATTCCTACTATCTGGGGCCATGCTTTGGTTTCCTGGAAACCTTGATAAGATGTGACACTTGTCTATATTGAAGGCTTCTCAAAGTTCTCTTATCTTGCCACAGAACAATGTTTTTTCCAACCCCTAGGAGTGAGCCTTCTGCTTTTACAGAGAAGCTTTCCCCATCCTATGAAAACTAGGTTTGAGAGGCTTCTCTCTCGCCCATGTGATGAGTTCTATTCCTAGAAAATTAGTTAGCAGTCTTGACATGCCCTGGGAGAAAAACAAAAGGAGGGCAACAAGAAGCTCTGTGTGTAATCTCCAATTTGAGCAATTGTAGGTTTTTTATAGCGTCTAATTTTTCCCTTGGAACCAAAAGTGAAGGAGGGTTGACTAATGTGTTATGCAAAGGCTGCTGCAGCTTAGAGATGAGCTGGAGACTGAAGAAGCCTAATTCAGAAAATAATGAGCTTTAGGAGTGACTACTAAATCCAAATATAAGAATGTATACTCATGTATAGTAGCCATGGCACAATCAGTGCTACCTGAGGGCTTGGATTTGAATGGTATCTCTTAGCTGTATCTGTAACAGGAAAGCTGGAGGTTAAGAGAGGGTCAAAGAAGGTAACGCCAAGAAGTAATGGCCACCAGCAACTGATTTCAAATGGAAGAGGTGGAAAACTTTTTACCAAGTGTATAAGGGTGGTTTCTTACTTCTTACCCTGGCTTCTTTTTTTTTCGTTCACATTTCAAATTGAATACCAAGGAGTATGCCAGTAAATCTGCACAAGATGTTTCTTTCTTTAAAAGAAACCCCAACCAAACAAAACCCAAGCCCCAAACCAATAATAAAGTCTTATTTCATCAAAATGTTTGGGGGCTTGTTATTGTTAGAAAATCCCCAAATTAATAAAGTGTATTCTTCATCACCATGCCAGTCACTAGTGGTGAAAAGATGAAAGTGAAATAAAAAGGGAGAGAAACAAGTTGAATAACTGAGAAAAAGTTTTCAAAATAAAAATCCCTCATAAACCAAATGAAAATAAAACAAACAAATACTGAATGTAAAATTGCTCCACTTTGTAAGAATTGGATTTCTAAGTATTTTGAATTTCAGTGCTTTCAGTGAAATCTTTTTCCTTTCTTCTGTCAGCTGTGCTACAGAGCTGTAATGGCAGTGCATTGAACCTGGTATGTGTTATCGTGTGTAGCTGAAAGACAGGACCTGCTACCAGCTCTTTTAGCAACTGAGGAATGTAAGAACTGGTATGACACCTAGCGCATTGTTCTTACAGGAAGTTCAGCAATATGGGCCTGTCTAATCTGTTTTCTGAAGTGCCTTTAAATGCTTATGAAAAGATCAGGCAGCCTCTCAAAGCATTGCAGGAAGGCACTGAGATTTGCTCAAGCCGTCTACGTAATATTCAGACACCACAAAAGAAAAGGGAAAGATAGATACTTCCCAAGCATCAAGCAACTGCACTGTTCAAACTTGGTGCAGGAGCAGCAAAAGGGCTTTGGGAACCCAAGCCCTTGGAGTGCCCAACATGAATCTGTTTAGGACTGAATCACTGGAAGAATCTGTAGTGAGCAAGGCCTGTTCTTACCTTCAAGATTGAACTCTAATCCACCTAGGATTTCCTTTCCTAGAGGGAACAAGAAAAATCTATCATGGAAAGCCCTGGGGTTTCATTGAAAATCATGTTCCTGGACCATAAGCACCAGTATCTTTGAGAGACCTAGAAATAACAGAGAAGCCACCAGCTCCTTCCTGGCCTAGGAGAGTGATGACATGGACATCATATATTGTATTGCAGTGAATATCCCAGGTGAGAAAGGCACTGTAACTTTTCTACATAATTTTAAGCTATTCCAATCTCATTTTAATCGAGAGAGAAATCCTGTCTTGCTCTTTCAACATCTGCAAAATTACTTTCTCTGATTCTACAGCATGTGCAGGCGTCTTTACACCTCTGGGGAGCGCCAGTGTTCTAAGCCCTTTGGGACTGATTTTTGTCTAGTTCTTTTATTTTCCATTCAGAGGAAGAGTGTGAGGTAGATGCTTCTCTCCCTTTCTCTATTTGTACTAAAAAGTATTTAGAAGGTTTGGACTTGGTTTGGTTTCCTTAAAGTTTTGTTTTAACTTGTTTCATTGCAACTAATTGGCTAATGACCAGGTAACTGTTACTGACCTTGGTTTAGTGTTTGCTTAGCTTTGTACAGTTCTGTGATGTAACACTTATTGTTATCTGTATTAAACATACAGTGATAGCAAACAGTTATTATGTGTAGAATGACCCTTAAATAAAATGCAGCGTAGAGGACCACAGGCATGGAATCAAAGCAGGAGCTTTGAAGTACAGGCAAGGGATTATATCAGTGGACCCACGACAGCTCAGCACTGGTCAATTGTTACAAATAGGTTATAAGTAGATTATCAAAGGAAAGCAACCTTGGCAGCTGGGTAAAACCAGTTCTAGTGGTAAGGGAAGAGAACAAAGAATTAGCATATGGCATATGTTAAACACTTAAATGTGGCTGTGAGATGGTATCGCAGGCCAAGGAAGAAAGAGCAGATGTAGGTGCTTATACCAAACACAAAAATTACACCAGCTATTGATCCTGGATTGAGAAGGAAGAATCAACATCACATTCCCCCCAGAGAGAAGGTTCTGACTGTGCTGTAACTCCCTGAATAAACCTTCACACTCAAGGGGGCAGTGCAAGGATGAGCACACCACCAGAGAAAGGGGGTAGGTTCTAGGAAGTTTGTGTATATGTAATTTTAACAGTATTTCATTTGAACTGTATAAGTCTCATTTTAACTAGACTAAAATTAGTTATTTCACTAAATTGCTTAGAGTTCAATCAAACTAAAAATAAGTACTTGGTTTTGCATATAAGGTATGTTCCCCTTTGTTCACGGATTTGGGGTATAATGATGAAGAATTCATGCAATCTAGCCTTTAATGTGGATGCAACAAACTGGTAACACAGTGCAGAGCAGTCTGTACTGTGAATAGCAGGCTGGATGTAGCAGTGGTAAAAACCAATGTGTGGTCCAGCACAAGCCTTGCCAGTAAGCAGTTCCGTTAACCAGGGATGTTTCCAGCTACTGAAGGCAGGGGGATTTAGTGGATTAATTTGTTGTAAAAGGACTCACTGTCCAATGACATGCATTGTGGGTGAAAATCCCAAGAAAATGCAGCAGAACAGGACAAGACAAGCTTTGCATAGCTTCCTGGGAAGGCCCAGGTTTCTATAAAATATATTGTGTGGTCTGCTGGGAAATACAGGCTTTCAAATTTATAGCACATAGTAAAATGAAATGAGAAAGGCTTATTCCTGGGTTTTCAAACTGCTCGAACCAAGCAGCACATTCTACTGTCATGTGGCAAATTGAGGTCTAAGATGCTTACTTACGATTGTGTGTGATCTATGCTCACCCTTTGCAATAATACGATTTCCTCTATGAGCCTTGTTTCAATTTCTACATGTTCCCTGCTGGATTGCCACTCCCAGCTACATTTGCTGGGTTTCAGTCAGTCCTATCTGAGAAATCTGTGGGACGAAGTGGTGGAAAAAATAGCTGTACTTTGGGATGGTAGCTGTTGCTGTGCAACAGAATATGCATATCTAGGCCAGCAGTCTACAGCCTTCCGAAAGCCCCTCAGGTAGACATTGTAGTGTATATAAAAGAATATGGGAACACCTGACTGAAGGTGCATCATGATATTGGGTAACCCACAGTGACAGGCACATATATATATATATAATAAATATAGTTAATGCACAGAAACTGTGTATAATCTCATTGGTGTGCTCCAGCATTCAGCTTTGCCATTGTCCACTTCAGGTGTGGGGTGGCAGTGCACAGAATCATAGAATGGTTTGGGTTGGAAAGGACCCCAAGATCGTCTAGTTCCAACCCCCCTGCCATGGGCAGGGACATCTCACACTAGACCATGTTGCCCAAGGTTCTGTCCAACCTGGCCTTGAACACTGCTAGGGATGGAGCATTTACCACTTCTTTGGGCAATCTGTTTAAGTGCCTCACCACCCTCACAGTAAAGAACTTCTTCCTTATATCCAATCTAAACTTCCCCTGTTTAAATTTGAACCCATTACCCCTTGTCCTGTCACTACAGTCCCTAATGAAGAGTCCTTCCCCAGCATCCTTGTAGGCTCCCTTCAGATAAAGGAAGTCTGCTATGAGGTCTCCATGCAGCAAAGCATCATGGCTTCCCTAGTCTGAGTGCTGGATCTTTTTCTTAGGGCCACTGGCAAACTTGTGGAGAGGCTGGGAGGTGGCTGGAGATCCTTAATTTGACCAGGTTATATTTCAGTGGTTTTATTCCCTACTTTCTATGGTGAACTTTGTGTTCGTAAAAGAGGAATGAACCATATCTTTGCTCAAAGAGAAGTTGGTGGAGCCTCACAAGTACAAGCTGCTCTGTTTTAGCAGTATGTTTCCTGGGGGTTTTTGAACTCTTGCCCTTCATAAGATGTAGAAAGTAATTAAAAATTGGAGTGTGGTTATTCTTGCAGGACTGGATGAAGAATATAGGGGTCTTGTAGGCATGGAAGTGAGGGAATTATTTACTAAATATATTTCGATAGAAAATAAATTACAGTGATTGGTGGCAGGCTCCTGTTACCATTATTTTCATTTCTTATTTAATTTCATCAGGTAGAATTGCTCTGTTCAAAATTGCTTGTGTTTCTAAAACATCCAGATCATGACAGCTCCCTCTCCTCTAACCATAGTCTGCTTAACCTGTGCTGGGATCTGTCTCCTGTATACAAAATGAATGGGACTTTTGACATTAGAGCACTGATTATGTTAATGCGATAATATTCCTTCAGATTGCTCTAGCTTGAGTTGTGAATTCAGTGTAAAGAAAACCTTACTCCCTGTCAGTACGTAGTTTCTCCTTTTGTTTTGAGATTCCTGCAGAGGTAACGCTATTTCAGTTCTGTTTCACAGAGATTTACGCTTCTTCCTGCATAAAATTACCAAGTCTATACATTGTATCAATACATTATGATGTCCTAACTTTAAAGTCCACAACTCCACCTTGGAATTTCTGCTTATTTCAGTGGCATCACTGAAATAGTTGTGAGATAGAATATGGGTTTAAACAGCCTCACCTGACCCCGCTGAGCATCTCTGCCTAGCCCTGACCTCAGGCCCCTGACGGAGTGACCCAGACCACCCTTGTCCCCTTGTGCTGTTCTGGTTGTCCCTGTGCTGGCAGGAGCCCGTTGCTACCACCAGCCCTAATCTGCCTGTCAGCAAGATCTCTGTCCAAGGTGGAGCCACCCTGCATCTCACTCCTGGTGTGTGGGGCAGCCTTTGTTCTGCTGCTCCCTCTTAGTGAGCTCAGGCAAGACTTTGGGGTCTGGAGCCAAGCTTAAATAGGACTCCTAGGCCCCTGCACAGAGGGTATGGGAAGTGTTGTGGACAGGTGGAGACCCCAAAGGGGGTTACTCAGGGTAGTTAAGGCTACTGGTACCCTTAGAGTCATGATGCTATTCTTGTTAACTGTGCAAACCCTGAGATCCAAAATGCTTGTTCATTTAAATATCACACTCTGTTCAGAAAGAGCTTTGGTGCAGAAAAGCAGCTGTGTCATGTGCACCCTTGTAAATCTGGAGATATTACAAAACTCAGATATTGAACCGAAATCCCACACTGAAGATTGTGATGGTCTGAGAATGCACAAAGAACATTACATATTTTAGCAAGGAGCGTTGACCCAGGTGCTAATGGCATAATCTGTCTAAACTTAATACCTGGTTTGAAACTTTTTTTTTCATCTGCTCTTGTGATTACAGATTTCATACAGACAGCCTTGTATCACAGAGGGAGAAAACTGTGAGGGCCAGACCTGCTTTAGAAAGCAGGGCTTCATAAGAAAGGAATGCACTTAGCATTCATGGTAGAAACAATAGAGTAGAACTGAACAATAGGACAGCAGGATCTTGTCACAGTATTCCTTTGTAATTGTAAGGAGAGAGAAAGATATTTCTGGCAATAAAACCCTATCTGTGTCCACAACCCTATCTGTGTAAATCCACAAAGATAGGCTTATTTTTTCTAGCTGAGACTCTGGTGAAGATCAAATGTGTTTTTCTCACCAACATGTCTGCACAGGCACATGTAGAAAGACCTCAGTCTGCTGGAGTGAGTGAGATAGCCCTGGAGACTGCATGGCAAGCAAGTAGATCAAGGCTTCAGTGTGCTTGCGCCCTGTGTGTTAGCCTTGCCAAGGTTTGCCTTAGTGTTATGGTTTAACCTTGGCAGGCAGCTCATCACCGCACAGCCACTTACTCACCCCCAGCAGGATGGGGGACAAAATCAGAAGGGTTAAATTGCAAAAACTTGTGGGTTGAGATAAAGACAGTTTAATGGGTAAAGCAAAAGCTGCACGTATAAGCAAAGTAAAATAAGGAATTAAGTTTTCATTGACAGGCTGGTGTTCAGCCATCTCCAGGAAAGCAGGGGTCCATCACACATAATGGGAAGACCTTCAGGAAGACCTTCTAGAAGACAGAAAGAGATTGCAACCTCTTCTGTGGAGCTGCTGTCAAGAGAGAGAAGGTCCTGTGGCAGGGCCATACAGCACTACCTGCAGCCAGGAGCCTGCAGCTCACACAGCAGGTGGAATTGCACTGAAGAGCAGCGAGCAGCTGGCTGGCCTCAGGTGGGGATGAACAACTTCCAAAGGACCAAAGAGGGATGTGCAGTTTTTGCTTGCTGCAGCTCAGAAGGTCAACAAGTTAATCTCAAAGCAAATCTGGAAGGAAAAGTTGCTGCCAAGGCAGGGCAATTAGGCAAAAAGTATAAGCTCTTATTTTCTGTTGCATTAATTTTTTGGGCTAATCTAATTGGGCTTCACTAGTAAATTGTGTTTATTTGCCTAGATTTTACTCAGATCATACCTGGCTTTTTGGATATTTTGATCTTCTTTGGGGAGCTTCTTTATGGAAAGGGATAAGACAGGTCCACCTCAAAGCTTTCGCTTTAAGTTAGTTCTATGGTCCCTGTGAGGAATCAGTCTTCCACTGAGCTGGACTAAATGGTTGCTCAAGTCAGACAGGTAAAGTCAAAGGGAAATCACTGGAGTCAAAACCACATGAGGGTGGTTTTCCATAACTACACACTAGATGTGTCAAAACTGCAAAATTATAACTTTGGGTTGAGAAGATGCTGGATGGGAGCAATACAGCTGACTTGTGGAAAATGTTAAAAGGCACTGGAAATCCTCTTGTCAGATAGATGGCTTAATGAAGTGTCAAGGTCTTATTTTCTCATCGCTGCTGTTAGTACTTCACTGCACAGATGAACCCCACTGAGTGAATGCTGTATTATTCACAATAGACAAAAGCAGCAGTGACTGAAACACAGTCTTTTAAAATCACTCAATGGAAACAATACCATTTCTTCAAGATGTTCAGCATGACGATTTTAAGTGAAGAACATTAAAGTTCACTTAGGAAGCTGATGTTCAGTTTTAAAGTAAAGTATGTCATCAGACACATTTCAAATTGAAACACAAGCTTGCTGATGATGGGGAATGCCTTCAACAGAGCATTCAAGCTAGTCACAGAATAATGAAAGCTGCATTTGGCTCATGAATAGCTAGAGGAAATTCTTTACCATTCCAGTTTATGCCTATTTCAAGTAGTTCTAAAAGAGTTTAATATTTGGAGGGAATTTCATTAAGTACCTAGTAACCTGGTTATGAGGATGCCACCAGAAGATAATACTGATGACCATATGCCACAGGCACAAATAATCTACTGCTTGGTTAGACATCAGCAGTAAATAATAATAATTAACAATTGATTGAAACATTTAAAACACATTAGCACTTTATTAACAGTTTATATACAAAAGCTTAAAGTAGACTGCAGCCAAAACATCCAAACTGTTACCTGTGAGAGGGCCCTGATTTCAGACAATAGCAGTTAGCTTCTGCTGCTCATAACCAGAACAGCACTGTGCCTGACGGCATGGAAAGTAAGAAGATATCAAATGGATTTGTGCTTGATATACAAAAGGATGCATTAAGTTCAATGCATCTTGACACAGACATTTTTAAGCAATGGCGTAACCAGGAATCTTTTAATATTTTTTTAATATTTTTTATATATTTTTAACATATTGATAGGGAAAACAAATATAACACTGAAAAGATTTTTAATATCTCCTGTAGATTAGGACCATAAGGAGCAGATAACCTCCTCAGACACTGACTCCACACAAGTTCTGCATCTGTATTTCAAAACACCAAAGGACATCTGTATTTTAGCCTATGGGAAAAAGCAGATGCCCAATATGAAAGCAGGCCAGTCTTTCAGGATGTTCTTCCTGGAGACAAAGGGAACTGACTCCTTCTTTTTTAAAAGGAGATTCAGCTGTTTCAGGCAAGATCATTTGGATTTCTTACACAGAGCACAAAGCAAGAGAAGGACTACTGAGGGGTCTGAGCCACAACACTGGATATCGAATGTGCCTTCAAGATAGCGCAAAGCCTAAACTGTTTAAAAGGAAAAAACCCTATTTAGATAAACCAAATCAGTAAGCCTGTTTAGGGGGGAGCAACTGATTTTGGACTGTTGCAGGCAACAGTGCTGAAAATCTGGCCACTTGTTCAGCTGCTTTGTGTGACTGATTTCACTCACCCAAGCATTAAGATCTGGATATCTCCAACAGTTAGTTACCTTGGAGTTACTGGTGGAACTAGCAGCCTGGGAAGCAAGCCCTCCTACAGCTGGGACTTAAAAACATTTATCCTAGTAGAGATAGGATGCGATTACTGTAACTCTAGTTTTGCTGGCTTGGGGCATTTAAAATGATCTGATCATCTGACAGCTTATAGGCTTTGGCAAATAACAGCTTCTATTCTGACTTTGACAAATACAATCTTTTTCCAGTATCCCTTCAATAAACTGCTGGAGAAATAATTTCTCTAGCACATGGCTTCCACCATGTCACCTCTCTTTTTTTTGTGTCCCCACTGTCCCATCTTTTTCCTGGACAGCACAGATTAAGGCTCCTATCCTTAGGTAACTGACCACCTTCCGTCTGCTGCCAGCATGTCAGTTCTTGCTTTCCTTCTGCCAGGTGCCTGTGCCATCTCACCATTAGTGATTAAAAATATTTCGTGCCCTCTCCGCGATCAGTCTTCATTCATGAAAAGACACTTTCAGAACTCTTTGCTTAGCCCACTGACTGCTTACATTTCCTTTTTGGGCAACCACCTCTTTGAGATGCCTATGCAAATTTGACTTGAGTTTGACTGTGGCCAGTTTGACTGTGACTACTGCCATGTTTGCTGCTTTGTACTCCCTTTGCCCCTTGCCTAACTTGTCCCTTACTTAAGTGATCTTTCAAGTCTTTTTCTTCTGCCTCCTGGGCATCTCTGCAAATGCTAATGTTTCAAACTGCTTGTGAATTGAAACAAATTGGAGAGCCTAGCAGAAACTGAACGTTTCTGAGGTAGTTTTGTTGGGTTTTTTTTTCGAGATCTGCACTTGAGGCTGTAACTGGAATGGTAATTTAAATTAAATTAAATTTATAGGTGCATTTATTCTGTGCATGAATATGAGGAAAAATAATTTCTCTTTTTTAGTATCAATTGCCTACATTGCCCAAGCCTGTGTATGCATCCCCTTGTGAAGAAATCTGAAATGGCTCCCTGCAGTCACTCTGTGCCCTGTTTAGTGTTGCATATAGGTAAATATTAATATCCCAGGTATTGCCTTAAAATTAAGAATTTTAAACTAAGACAAGTTCCTAAATGATTTGTGGCAATAAAACATAAACAAAAAGATACAGGCCTGTGGGTTGGAGATTGCACTAAGGTAAGATTCCAGTAAGGGATTATGTATAATAAATAATGGAGCAAAAGCAACCAGAACAGATAATAATGTTTTTATAGAGATAATTCCTTTGTTATTCTTGGTTCCCCTGAGTTAATGGCTGATTTAATGCCAACATGAATGGGAGCTGAATTGGACCTGTAGTTGGTGTTACAAAAATAGTGCTGGCAGCTGATGACCATGTCATGACTTTTTGGTGATTGAAGTGGCACCAGCAAATAGTATATAAGGGACCTGCCTAGGTGGGAAGCTTGCATGTTGGAATCAAAGAAATGAGAATGATGTGTTGCCTTTTCCAGAGAAGACTTTAGTTTTCTCCTGTAGGTTAATATGGGAAAACATAATACAGAAAACTATGTAGTCTCTATCTATTTGTTCTGCATACCAGTGCTTATATATATATTTTTCCACATGCTGAATGTTCAAAAAGGGAATCTCCTGTTTGTGTAGCATGTGTTGGTGAACTTCAGATACATAGAGTGTCTGTTTACTAAATATATTGGATAGCAGACTTCTAGCAAGAAAGCAAACTTGTTCACATGCAAACATGACAAACAAATTTGTGTGAAGATGCAGCCATGTGTTTGGATTGCTAATAAGCTTATCACCTCTGGATTATTAATAACTCTGACAGCAAAAGTGTCATCTGTATGAAAACTGACACTTTTCTTTTGTGTGATATCTACTTTCCCTTAGAAATTCTAGAAAGAAGACAGTTTGATAGAATGAAGTAGGCTCCTGTCTGGGTTTTGCACTTGTTTGAACAGTTTGCTGGTGACTAACTTTAGTATCTAATTAAAGCTGCTGCCTTCCTGGTGCATCTCTTGAGAAATGCTGCCACCCAGGTAATTAATGTGCTGTGCCTGCACATTATGGCTCAGATACCTATATGTGCAGCAGGCTATGTTAGAACATGCAGTCTTACCATTGACCTTGGAGACATCTGGTGCTGGCCTCTCACTCAAACAGGATTTGGGACAAGACAGGCATCAACCTGACCCTGTATGATGATTCCCACTTTTCTAGTGTTAGCATTTTCAGTTACATGAGATACTGCTAACATGTTGCATCACACGTGAGGAAGATGATTCTGTCTTTTAGTTCCAGTCAACCCATTGGTACAGTGCAACAGGAAACATTTTAAAGAGCAATCAATGCTGATTTTGTCAGGTACCCTTAGGTCAGCCTCACCAGATGTACTGGCTGTCTCTGAGTAGAAACATGCTGCCATATGGTCTCCTCAGCACTTAAGCTGTTGCTTTTTAGAGTACAGCTTCGCTTAAGGTCCCAAGTGCAACAGAGAGTATTGCTTGGCCCTTCAGCACTGTATTTCTAGCCCAGATAAATTAATTTATGAAATGTTATTGTTGCCTATAAAAGATGTGATGTGTGTACAACTTCAGCTTTGACTGCAAGCAAAGGTGGTGAAGGTCTGGCAGGTTTTTCTTCTAGCAAAGCTGGTATAAAGCTGTGAGACCCTTCTTTAGAATGTTAGAATTGTATCAACATAAGTGTAGTTTGACTGATATTTACCATGTCAGTGACATACACCAACCTTCTTTAAATATATGTAGCCATATACGTGTATGGGCGTACATAACTCCAACATCGTATTTTGGCACATATGCCTGTCTCAAAACATTTTTAATATTCATATCTTGTAAGTATTCTCTCACATATACACATATATGTACATGTACATGTTCATATATAAGTATACTAAATCACCCAAAATAGCAGAGCTATGCCTGAGTTGCTTTTGAGGAGCAATCTTATGTTTTTAGGTATGCTAAAATATTCTGGTGAACTTTTCTTTTGAGAAAGTTCATACTGTTCATGTTTGGAAGGAGGAATTTGAGATTTAGGAACCTCCGTTGAGATATACATGTGGACTTTTTTTTTTGTGATATGTTTTCAGTTCCAGCTTAATTCATTCAAATGTTAAGACTTAGGGAAGAAGCTCTCCTTATTCCATAGTCCACCTGCACTGGACTTGTTCTGCCTGAAGCTGATCATGGCTTGTGCTGTAGTTTGCAGACAGAACATGGTACATACTGTGCTGTGTGCACCTGAGCTTGTAGCAGGAAGAACTAGATGGATTAACTGATCTATGTCAAATACAAGGGCTGGAACTGCAAAGAAATGAGATATCTGAGAAAGAACCTCATGCCAGAGAGGAGCAGGTAAATCAGAAGCCTCAAGAGTAAAGGCTAGAGCTAGGTCTGATCACAGAGATCTATCTCTGTGAAGTGTTCTGTCCATGTTTTGATCTGAGATGAAGGATTCTGTGCACAAAGACATCAAGAATGTCAACCTGAATTTCAAATAAACCTGTTTCAGCTCTATTTGTGTCTCTTGCCAGTGTCTGCATGGCATGAGAGTGGATCCAGTGACCCAGCCCATAGTAAACATCCAGTTACATCTACCAAAACAGTTCACAAGCAGAAATTTTTTTAATAGGAATGATTTGAAAATGGCAACTGCTGCATAATAGTGGACATTAATTTTAAATAAATAAATTTTTCTGCCTCACAGAAAAACTAACTCTGAAATGATAACTTGCAACTTGATTGTACAAAGGCTATAACGCATACTTCATTTTCAGTTGAGTAAGCATCATTGGAGACAGCATGCACTTCAGGCACATGCTGTGGGGTGTTACATTACAACACTTACGAACATGCTAAGTGTTAAGGTAATGGTAAGCTAAACCTCAGCTTACCAGTAAGCAAATGAGAGATCATATTTAACTTTGAAACTGAGCTTGGTTTTGCATTCTCAGAAATTGCTCATGCACAAAGATAGTTACAGCATGGCCAGTGATGGACAGCCATGGCCCACAGAGAGGCCTGGGTGGGAATAGAAATGCAAATGTTGATGAAAATGGTCTGAACTCCCAGTTGCCTCTAAACCAATGCACATAGTAAAATGTTCTGTGGGAAATACAAAGACTGAAGTATATTTGCACAAAAATCACAGTTTCACACAGTCAACGGATTTGTCAAATTAAGACCATTTTCAGATTGTTTGTATTCAATAAAAAGACACTGCAGTGGAATAATCAATGTTACCTGTAAATACTGCCCTAAGATAGATTCCTTCCACACTGCAGCTTTTCAGGCTTTCAAAGGTACCTATCTTCTGAGTAACATCACCTACCAGTTCTGTGGTAACACAGAGAGTCTGCGTGAGGCAATCCTTGAATAAATAGGGGAAAGCTTTCCATTTAGTATGTAGTATTGAAGGGGAACACCTTTTCAGTCTTTCCACATGAAGAGTTTTACATTTCAATTTTTTAACCTGAAGCCAGTAAATTCTCATCAGCTTTACTCTGCAACATTGTTCAATTACCAGTAATTGTTCTTTTCATAGTGATAAAGTATATGTACTTGATCACTAGCAAATAATCCAATAAGTTAGCTTGCAATGCAAGATAGATTGAGCAAGTTTTTATTACTACTTAATGGATTTTCGCTCTAGATGTTCATGCAAAGTAAACAATGTCATTAAATAAAGACTTGTTTTAAATGTGTTCACTGGGCAATCTGCTTGCTACTATCCCTTCTTCTGACAGGAAGGGCTTCAGGGGAGAACTTACTGTGATATCAATAGTACTGAGGAGGCAACATAAAAAAAATCGCCCAGCTGTTGCAGACAATGTGGTTTAAATAGGAATTACCTTGGAGATGCAATGCTCTAATTCCCTACCATATTTAATTCTGTTTTCTATGTAAGTCACATCCATTTTCAGAATGAAACATTTCTTGTGTCAACATTCATACTCTATTTCTTTTTTCCTTCTGTGCCTTTTACCCTCTAATTTAGAATTTAACAGCTGCCTAGTTTGAATACTACAGCTGAAATCTTAAGCTTTATTTCTGCTGTGGCAACTGATCCTTCTTGCTTTTACCTCTCTATTTCTAGCTACATGATTTTATTAACCAACTAGCTGTTACTTTGTTTAACAGCACAACATAATGCCTACCTTTGATAAACACAAGGCAAAAAAAAAGAATCCTTGCAAAAGCTAGGAGTTGCAAACATCTGAGCTCCTCTTTGTAAAGTTTTCAGAAGTAGAGCCGTAAATATGCAAGGATATTTATCATACTAGATTCTCTGTTATTGCTAACATAATTAAATAAAATAAGTCTATCCAGATTTATGTCAGCATAATAAAAGGCAACATTTCATGCTCATCGTAGCTTACATGGTAGAGAAACAAAAGGTGGAGGGGAGTGAGCGAGCAGCTGCGTGGTTCTGAGTTACCGGGTGGGATTAAGCCACAAGAATCTGAAAGATAATACTTATATAAGGACTGCAATATTCACTTTAATTCTAATTTGGGATCTAAGTTTACAGGCCTAGGTGGTAGAGAATGACTGAGGGAATGGCTTTCAATGAGCCAATTTAACTACTGAGGTATATAAATTGGTGGGTCAGTTAACAAGGGCAAAGAATATGATTCACTTTGATTTACTGTCTGAAAGTGTACTTATTTTCCTCTCCCCCAAATTGGGAGGAAATAGAAATACCATATCTCATTCTTGCATTGGTAATGAATGTGCTGCATGGGCTGAATGAGGTGAAGCACCTTACGTAATTTAATTCTTGGGCTTTTCTTGAGGGCAGAATTATAAGGGCATGACTTGTATTCTCAGTCTGCACCTACTTGCACAAAGAAATAAAATATATTGCTGAATGCTTGGTTGATAAAAAATAGTAGTGGAATGAAGCAAAATAAAGTTTACTGAACAGTATAGAAATATAAAGGCTTATGAAGAAATCTGACAAGAGGAGGACTCTGCACTACTTGTTCAGAATGAAAACAAAACCAGGGATGCATCATCTGTCTGTATCGGATGATGGATGAAAGATGCTCCTTGCAGCTCACATGATTGTATCTCATCTATACTGTGTTCTGCTTCTCCTTCTGGAGTGCAATAAAACCAAAACTGTTTGTGTAGGTCTTGCAGGGTTTTATACAGCATAGGAACTGGTGTACTCAAGCTGAAGGTCCATCTGTTCTAATGCCTTGTCTCCTGCTGGTCTTGGCTTTTCATGCCGAAATTCTGTTACCAAAATAGAGAAGTTTGCTGGCTCATCCTTTCTGCAGAAAAAGTGATTTCTATGCATCAGATTAGGACTTGAATAGCAGTGGCCATGGATTGTATGGTGAAGGATGCTAGCTGAGGTGTAGGGGGTGGGCAAATCTGGCAGGAGTGAAGCGGGGCTTCTCATAGTATCCCTGATTTGGGATGAAATTCCTTTTGTGCGTGCAATAGAGTTAAGACTAAAATTACAAGCGCAAGACCGTCACCTCCCATCCTTAAAAATGAGCTGGGATCATGAACTGAAAGATGGTAGATTTAGATTACCTATTAGGAAATTCTTTACTCTGGTTGTGATGAGACACTGGCACAGGTTGCCCAGAGAAGCTGTGGCTGCCCTGTCCCTGGCAGTGTTCAAGGACAGGTTGGATGAGGCTTTGAGCAACCTGGTCTAGGGGAAGGTGTCCCTGCCCATGGCAGGAGGGTTAGAACTAGATGATCTTTAAGGTCCCTTCCAACCCAAACCATTCTATCAGTCTATGAATCTTGTGAGAACAGACACGCTAACCTCCAGTCACTTAGGGCTGAAGATTTGGAAGTAGAAGAAAAACAATTAGATGCTCGGGGAGATTTTCTAAGGCTTTGGTAAAGTGAAAGTTGCAGTGAAACACAGGTGTGCTGCTGCCACCACCACCTCCCTCAACGCTTCTAATATGCTGTGCTCCAGCCCTTTCAGGGAGTGACGGATGCGCACAGTCGCAGAGAGGACTAAGTCGCCCGGTCTCGCTTTTACTCTTGTTCCTCTACTGGTACGAGTGGATGGAACAAGTGTCACCCGTTTACCACACGTCCCTCCGCGCTCCCGAGCAGGACGTGACTGGTGGGCTGCGCAAACCCCGGCAGCGGGTGGGCCGGGAGAAGGTGGGGAGCTTGGCGGGACCCTCCCTACCTCCCTCCGCCCCTCCCTCCCGTGGCGCATCCTCTCTCCACCCCTCTTCCATTCCTCTGCTTCACACTCGCCGCCTGCGGGGCTGCCGCGGGGTGCAGGCACCAGCAGACCCGGCCTGTTCACCCCCTTGGGGATGTGCTGAGAAGGGGCATCTCCTCTCGGGCCCTCCGCGCCTCGCCCTCCGCCTCCCTCCGTCCCACGCCTGCTCTGAACGGCTCGGTCGCCGCTGGCGGACGAGCCCGGCGGTAAGTGCGGGGCCGGGCCGGCCAGGTGCTGTCTCCGGCAGTGCCGGGGAAGTGGGGACCGCTCCGCTGCGGTAGTGGGGAGAAGAGGCGGCGGCCCCTCGGGGAGCTCCGGGCTCGGAGGCGAGCCGTGCGGCGGAGGGGAACGGCTCCGCTCCGTGTCGGTGCTGCCGAGGGCTGGGTTTTCTGTGCCTGTGTAGCCCAAGGGGACGCATGTGTGTGCATATGTATACATATAATTAAATGTATATATATAATATAAGTATTTCCTGTTGAACGTTCTCTTGTGGGCACGAGGGAGGGAGGGGAAGCCGGGCGCTGTGGCCGCCTTGTGCCGACGGCGTGTGAGCTGGAGCCCGCGGGTGCCCAGACGGCTGCCTCACCCGCCCTCCCCGATAAGTGCCCGTCTCTATGTGTGTGCATATATATGGTCACGCCGCCCTGCACGCTCTCTTCCTCCTTCTGCGGATGCCTGTGTGTTAGCTAATGCACATCCATGTCGCCCGCCCGTGGTCCCCCGTGTCCCCGCCCAGGGCTGGGAACGGGGCTGAGGACTCTCTCTGTGGAGGAGACGGAGGGTACCGCGGGATGGAGGGCCTGCCCCCTTCTCCCCCATGTGGATGAAGCACCTCCCCAGCCGCCCGGTGACAGGTACTGTGGGCAGTTTGGCTGGAGCACAAACATTGTCTTTCTTCACACGCTCGTCATGAGTTAGTAGAAAGCTGCGGCAGCCCGGATGCCTTCCTAGATATCCATTCCTCCTACTCAGCCTCCAGCAGAGAATATAAAATAACAGGCAGTGCTTCTTTCTGTGTGGGTGGAGGGAGAGAAAGGACTATCGATAACGGACTTGTTGAAGGGGCACCAACTTCTTTGTTTCAATTACTAATTTAGTAGTTTCAGTGTAGTGCTGGGTTTTGTTGCCATCACAGAGCTCACTTAGCAGCTTCAGTGCAGTGCTTCTAAAATCGTGCATTCTTGCTCTTGCTTTTTAGTAAAACCTTTTCTCAGATTAGATCCAATTTGAGAAAATTCGATTTTCAGAAGAGTAGTGTGGACTGTGCACAAAATTCTGGACTACCAGAAAAGCAGCATTCTCTATTTGCTCCAGTCCTTCTGGACAGTAATGGCAGTTTCTTATAACATGTGAACATCTGTCATTTAGGAGGGTGTGGGTGTCTCATACTTTTATTTGTTTGGATTGTTTTGTTTTTTTTTTTTTTGGTGGGTTTTGTGTTTGTGGGTTGGTTGGGAGTTTTTTCCCCTTAATTTCAGTTGCTAGTGTTTCTTTAAGCTGGCATTTTCTTCTGGATGAGAGGTGGAGTATCATCAAATCACAGGGCTAAATCATGCAATCACCACATGAATAGAACTGTTCTTTGAAGGAAATGATGCCCTGGTAGTCAAGGAAGGGACTTGTATCAATGACTCCATTTTCAAACCAGAACTGTGCTGTTGGCAATCTCTCTGTAGGATTCTGGGGAAACAGGATCCTCAGGCTTTGCTTGGATTGAGGGAACTGCTCTGGCAATGGTATTTAATTTGATGTGTACAGCAGCATGCGAGAAAATGTGAAAGTGATCACATAATCATACTCCTTTCCACTTATTTAACTGTTCTTTCCATCTGAAATACTGAGTGCAGCCTCACATAGAGAGGTGCTCGTGTACTGGTAATAGAGATGAGGATGAAAGCTACATAATATGGGAATAGAAATAATGCAATTATAAAGTAATTGTGATCCTGTTTGGTTTGAATAGAATTTTCTTTCAGGGACAAAAAGCTGAAAAAATTCTCACTGAAAGTGTCCTGTCTTTTATTTTAATTTATTTTATTTTATTTTTTCTGCAGCTGTGTGAAGAAATTCTTCAGCCATGGATGTGTTCATGAAAGGACTGTCCAAGGCAAAGGAGGGAGTCGTAGCAGCAGCAGAAAAGACCAAGCAGGGTGTGGCAGAGGCGGCAGGGAAGACGAAAGAGGGCGTCCTCTATGTGGGTAGGTGGGCAGCAGGGATCATGCTGCTACTTGATGTGCCTTGACATTCACAGCTGGATCCTCATCAGACTTATTCTTCTGCAACCACCCCCGCCCCCCCCCGTATGTAATGACTCATAGAAGACCATTGTAAAACAAACAAGAGGAGAGTTGTGACTTCCTGAGCTCCAGTTCTTTGAAGCCAAATGGTGGTTCTTCTGTTACTGCATTGAACTGGCTTCACATTACTTTTCTGTGGAGTGCGGCCACATCTTTAAAGCCATATAGAACAAGGTCATATCTTAGGAGGTGCCTTGCAGTACAGGTTGCTAGCTGGCAGTCTTTCAAGAGGTTTGCTAGGTTGAGGCTGAAGGGGTTGATGGTGCAGTAAAAATAAATGGAAAAAAAAAACACAAACATGTAAATGGTGAAGTGGAAGGCACCTTCATAGCATCCCATAGAACATGTGGGGTTTAAGTCATATTTTAAGAGAAGAAACTTGAGAGCTTAGTTCAGGAACTGAGCATATGCCATCCTGACTGCTTGGCATGTCGACAGTAACATTTCGTATGGCAAAGTGTCATCTCCTCATGTTTGGAAATTTAATTCACGTTCTGTATTTATTTTTGCATATCCCTAGCAGATAATTTCCATGACTTCTCAAGGAAGAGCCACACAGTTAATGAGGTAGGGCAATCAGACCTCAAGGTAGCAAAGCAGTTGTTAAGTGACTTATCTAGGACAGACAAGAGTCTTGCACAGAACTGGGGATAAAATTACTTTCAAATCCCAAATTGGTACTTTGATTGCATGATCATCATCTTCGCTTGGCAAGTATTGGGCTTTAAAGGACTGTCTTGCAAATGCTGCCATGAAAAATTTACAGGAAAATAATCTGCCAAGATTATGTGAATAAGTAGTCATTAAAAAAAAAAAAAGGATCAGTTTCTCCTATTAATCAAATAAAGTTTGTCTGTAAAAGAGTGGAGTGGAAAAGATACTCTTTTCTGTAGGCTCTTTCTTTTCTGATGATTTTGTAGCAGGTCAATTCTGTAATGGAAGCTGTGGTGTATCTGGGGAGATGTGCACAAATAGCAAAGAGAAGTTAAACTGACCTGAAAACCAGAGGCATTTCTTTCAAATGGGAGTACTGAAGTCTCTGCAATTCCAATGTCTTTTCAGGATTCCCTCTGCCCATGCAGGCTAGTGTCAGTCTGTAACAAATTATTTCTGCTCCAGATAGGTTGGACTACTCATTTGGGATACACTTTTCTCCTGCTGAGCCATAGCAAAGCTCGGTGCTCTTGCCAACAGAGACGGCAGTCATTTTGAAAACTAATTGTAAGATGAGGCTATTTTAAAATGAGCATCTGCTCATTTTCAGTGTATCAAAATAGATGTTCTTTCACTGTACGTTGTGCTTGATGTTGGTGTTATTTTTTTCAGAGGTAGGGCTTTCTTTTTTTTAAATTTTGGTTTATTGTAGTTCCTGGCCATGCTTCTGAGGTCATTGATTTCTTTGTATTAGAAACTTGCATTGTGTGCTGAATTAATCTTTGTGGGAGACCTGTTCTCCAGACTGTAATAATATTTGAACCTGGTTCTGCTCCCAGAGGAAACAGATTTCCTTGTTGTTTTCAGAGATGATTTTGCTGAGGTTGAACTTCGGAGGGCAGGCTTGCTATTTATTTCAAGAATAAATAGGAAGGACAGCAGAATCCTGAGCCATGATAGGGAGCAGTGCAGATGACTTCAGTAATGGTGAAGGATCCTTTCCACAGCAGATGCCTGCTTTTAAGGAGGAAAGAGCTGTATGCATAGTTTCAGCCATGCAAGCTGGAAGCTTTTGTGTCTCCAGGAGCTTGTGTGTCTATGTGTGTGCCTGCCCATGCCTGCCTGTAGGGAGCCCCGGTTTCTCAGCTGATGTTTCAACAGGATCAAGTAGGGTAAGGAAGAAAATGAAGAGCTGACTTATCTTTCTCTCTAATTCCCAAATACACAGCAGGGGTGGTTTTTCTGCTGAGCAGTGTTAGCAAAGGCTGGTGGGATGGTCTCTTGGTTCTGCAGGCTGATAATTGTTGCAGTGCAAAAGGTGGTGAAACCCCTTTATGAGCAGAGGAGAGGAGCAGCACACTGCATTAATGCTCCTGAAGGTTTCTCCCTCCCTATCTCTATAGTTGGGTTTTCAAATGCAAGTTTCACAGCCAGATCATGCTGTGAAAGCTGCCTGACATCTTGCAAAATATAACCTAACAACATTGGGCTGAGAGCAACCTGTCCATTATTTTTGGTTTCAACAGTCAGCTCCATAACATTTAGCCTTCCACTGCTGCTGGAGAATTAATAATATTCTAAGTCTTTGGTCCAGATTCCTTTTGTGATAAAGGTCGCCCACTGAAATCAGTGGAATTTAAGGAAATATGTAAAACTTCTGGACCTTTCTGTCCAGGCTGCTCTTACCTATTATGTGAAAGGTTGTGACATAATTTTACCTGGTAAGAGTTCTATTAACAAGAACTGCTGCTTGAGAGGGATGGAAAGTTGTTGTTATAACTAGTCTATTCTTTCTCCCTCAGTCCACTGTCTTTGTCCTGCTTTTTAATACCCAAGATACTGTTTAATATAGTCTATAGTGTGTTTGTATGTTTTCAAGTGGATTTCTTTTTTTCCCCTAAATTCTTCTGCTGATATATTTCAGAATTGGCCAGCTGAAATCAGTGGCTCTGTCTTGACTCATGCAAGAACAGCATCAAGTCCTTTCCTGATGTTAAGCGATGGCCTGATCATTGGTTAGAAAGGAGGACTGAGGCTCAGCATTCCTATGCTGCATCATGTAGCATTAATTTTAAAACTGTGTCTCTATGTATTCTTCAAGAGGTGTGAGGAAATGAGTGGTAATACTTACCCCCACTCATTTTGAAACCAGGAGCTGAGAGTAAGAGTGAGAAGCTCTTGCTTGCTCTTAGTGATGTACTTCTCAAGAGTTTCTCTGAGGTCTGTGTGTACTACCAGAGAGTTGAACCTTTTGGTCAATTGACTCTTGAGTGCATGTTCAGTGCTCAGGAATGGAAGTTTTCAGTCATTTTTTACGTGTCACACCCTAGCAGAACAAAGGAATAGTTTATCAGGAGCAGGGTGACCAGCAGATGAGTTGTTTACTACTCCTTATGCTTAGCTGGCACATGGCCTTAGAGCAGAACAGTGCAGTTATGATCTATTTGGCAAGACCATCCAAATTCCTCTGCTGCTGTCTTTTCATAAGGTTTCTTATTTTTCTTTGGTAGTAGAAAAGCAAATGAAGTAGTCAAGGGGCTCAAGGTCCATTTGATGGAATAATGGGCTTCAGCATGTGGGAGAAGTGTTTTCCTTAGACAGTGGTTTCTCCTTCCCCTAATTTCTGCTTATGTTTCCTTGTCTTAACCCAGCTGTGACTAGCAAATGGAATCTCAGGGATGGCTTGATTGGAATAGTCTGTTTATCTCTCAAAAACCCCAGAAATGAGTATTGCCAAACTGTTGAGATTTTTGGCATAGTAAGAATGATGATGATAAAAAACGGAATGAAGACAGTCTGTTTTTTCTCAGAAAGGCAAAAATTCTGGTTTTGGCTTCTCCCTCTCCTCACACAAATGTGTATTATAGCTTGGAAAAGTAGCATTATCATGTATTACTGTTGTTCCCGCATCACCCAATTAGCGTATCAGTGTCAGGTTCCTTGGTCTTTATATTATCCCTATTCTGATTCCTCTGTTCCCCTTGTTATGTGGGGTACAATAAGCAAGATATAATCTGATGTTTTGGGAGTGCCAGAATGCCAGACAGCTAGTTTCTCTCAAAAACAGCGTGGATGACCAGCTTTTCTTCTTTGCCAGCCAGAAGTTTTCCTACTAAATTCAGCTGTTTTTATTTATAGGCCTGTTCTGGCAGATCCTAATGTGCTTATAGGTCTTGTTGTAGCTGTAACTGCAGAAACTGCTACTTCCATGCAAGTGTGCAGTAGTGGGGCAAATAGTATTGAGCTCTAACATATGCTGTAAGGTCTGGACCATCGCTTTGCTGGTTGTTTGCCAAGTAATGAATTTAGCTATACATATCTCTGTTCTGTATGCATCTGCAAGCCAAGCTTTCATTGAAGAAAAACCTATCTTTCATTAACAGAAAGAGATGAGCATTTCTTTATTAGTTGTTGTTATAGCATAGAACCAAAGTCCTAAACCAAGTTCTTTGACATTAACACCTTGGATTTAATAAAATGGATTATTCTTTCAATGGTAAGTATTTTCAGTGAGGGAAAACAGATGTTTTAAAAGAGAAAATCAGAATAAAGCTGTTTTACATCTTCATTACAAGGTTAGTTAAAGTTAAAATCTCGTTTTACTTGATGCAGCATTTTTTCCCCTCTTATTTATCATGGATTGGTATTCTGCTCTTGCTCATGGATAACAGAGCCTTTTCAGTGCTGTAATCAATCAGATGGTGCCATAAATACTTGGCTTAAGTTCCATAAATTGTCACGAGTAGCAAGTAGCACATATTGCTGAATGAATTTATATTCTATATCAGAGCTTAATTGTATTATTGTAAAGAATTGTGGGCAGGGTTGCTTTCTTCTGATATATTTCTGCTCATACATTTTCTTCTAATATATTTCTGCCTCTATGAGTTTGTATATGAATTTATGTGTAATGTTAATCTAAAATTGTATAGATGTTTGTAGTGTAACATCAGAAGTATATATTACAATGTCTCAAATACTGAATAACATTCAGACAAAAAAAATGAATTAGAAATAAGGTAATCCCTGTGTTGGCAATAAAAAAAAAGGAGTCATTCTGTCTCTGGCATATTAGGGCATAAACTCTGTCTCTGTAATGCTTAATTGCACATTGTTAGGCATCACAGTCCACTGATGGTTACTAATCCCTGAAATGTAGCCAAATTGTAAAACCCGATGAGGACAAGTAGAACTCTGGTTAAGGAAAAAGACATGGAGTTGTGTTTTCATCAGCAGTATGTGCTAATTTGTTTCTCCTCCCACTGAAGACATGACAGATTGTTCCCTTTCATGCAGTGTGGTAAAAAGTCATGGTATTTTTACATGGTTGTTCCAGAAATCAGTTTGATCTTCTGGGTGATAGAGTAGCATTGCTTACACAGGTCTTAGTCTGGTACCAGCTCTAGGTTGCTGTGTGCGAAATCTTTCTGTAAGTTGTCACACGTGCCTCTGACAAGAAGGATGCCGAATACAGCAGATCCTGGGTTTGACCCTGGTGGCATTTTCATGTTTGAAGCCTTACCTACTGTTGAATGTTTCCCTTTCAGATTAAGTTTGGTCTGAATCTGGCTAGCACTACCAGCTCCCCATGATTTTAACCTCTGGGGTTTTCTGTAGTTCAGTAACAGTTGTTAAGCCTTACAAACGAAGATCTGGAGAGGAGTTGTAAGATGAAACTGTAAGGATCTTCTGGAAACTTGGCTCTAATCTTATGCAAGGCATGTGTGAGCCTCCTTAGGACATTAACTCAAACATGGTTTCTGTCCAGAATCATCCATGTGAGTTTGTGAAGTGGGAGGTTTAATTAACACAGCTATTAAGAAAATGTCAAGGAAGTCAGTACATATAAGAAATAAACCTCAGAAGTGTTTCCAGTATTATTCACCTTTCCACAGTCAATAAACATTCATACAGTTGTTCTTTATTGATGGTTTTGCCCTTTCCCTTAAATTGAATTTCTCTATAATTTTTAACAATCTTAGAAAATACTGTATGCAACTGTCTATAATCTATATATTCATCATCCATCTAGTCTGTACCAGTACTTAATAACGTCTTTTCAACCTAATATTGTTCTTTGTTTAGGTTCCAGGACCAAGGAAGGAGTTGTTCATGGTGTCACAACAGGTAAGACAATTACCTCTTGATTTCAACTGCTTCACTATGTTTGATTAACCAACCATTTAGCTGTTAAAAAGTCTGTGTATATATTTTTTTTTGAGAGCACTCCAATTTGTGAGAAAGAGAAAAACACAGAAAATGGAGTGGCAGAAAACAACATGCATTTTGTCAAAATGCATAAACTGTTCTGTAGTCAATTATGTTAATTTAATATACTTGTTTCTGTGTGAGAAGGTTTTTTTGAGGGATAGACTGAATCAGGCAAGTCATACTGTTATGAGCCAGGAGATTGATGAAACCAGATGCCTAAACAGAATGAAATAACTTGGGGTCCTTCTGTTGTTTGTTTATTGTCAAAGGTGAAATATTCTGTGCTGGAAAGTTATAAGTTAGTTGGCATTAAAAAAGTGAAGTCTTTCTTAATTATTTTTTTTTCTATGTGGAACTTTGACCTATAGACACTGACAGCCTGGCTCGGGTGCCTATGTTTGTCTCCTTACGATCTGAGGCAGAAAAGTGGGATCTGGAACAGAGGAATGCCACTAGAGGACGACTGTGGAAGGAAGTGGGGAGGGACTTGGGCATATGAAGAGGACATTAATCTCCTGATTTAGGAGCTCATAAGTCCACAGGGCCAGTGCTGGTGGAAGAGGCTGCAGGAATCACTGCAGCTAGTTGAAAGAGAACAACTCAAAGAGGGGAAAATAATGGAGAAGAAGCCTCCTTCTTACAGTAAGGACTGTGCTTGGGTCATCTAGACTGTCCCCAGTGAAGACGGGATGCAAGATGGGAGTTTGATCTCCACAGCCGTTAATGCACAGCTGCACAATCACTGCTGAGAGCTGCAGCCCCTGTGGCAACACCCAAGCTACTGCTACGCTGGCTGCTGTGTAGCTTATGGCGTAGACTAGCTATGGGCTAGAGTAGCTGTCTTAGGGGATCGAGGCGATCGCGCGCGGGCAGGGAGAGGCTGCGCGTCTGCAGGGGCGTTCCCCGCGCGGCTGAGCCTGGGCCCGCTGATTGGACGAGCCAGCCAGGGGCGGAGTCTGCACGCGGGAGCGCGGGTAATTTACACCGGCTGGCGCAATCACGCCGCCCGGTGGCCGCAGCTGCCGGTCTGTCGCTGTCCTTGGCGGGCGGGCGGGCGCACGCTAGCCCCGCAGGACTGCAGCAGAGGCGCGTGCGGGACCTGCTTTGTGCACAGGAAGGCAGTGTTCTGGGGGCAGGGAGGGCTGGAAGCAGGTTATTGCGCTGAGCTGTATGAGGAACCCTCTCAGCTATCGTTACAGAGTAGGTAGGAGGTGCTAGACAAACACATGGGAAGATAGAAGCCTGTGTAACCCCCTTCACCAAGGGCACGTCAGCCAAATCCTTGTGCAAGACCAGCGCCAAGATGAAACGGGTGAGTTACAGTTATTGTAGTCATTGGTTACTCTTCTGAGCAGAACGAAGGCATCTGTTTGAAGACTAGACCCTCCTTTCAGGGGAGTTTCTGCCCCTCTAGAGCCCCAACTGGGGATGTCACCAGGTGACTGATGAGCATAATACATCCTTCAAACCCACCCTTAATCTTTCATGTGAGTGCTAATGATATTGCAACCAGAATGCAAGGTTGATCAAAAGAAATTTCAGGCCACAGGGCTGATGCCTCTGCCAGAGCTTTTATTTTTATAATCACGCTGTAGTCTTTGAAACATAAGGTGTGCTAGGGCTTGATGCGGTCCACCTGTCCCAGGGAGGGAAATGTGTCTTTGCTCGTAGCCTGGCAGCACTTATTGAGAGGGCTTTAAACTAGTACATCTGTGCCTGCAGAGAATTCAATGTGAACTTAATACCCAGGTATCACCTGTGCTTTTAGTAGTTCTTCATCCCAGTCTGAGGTCTGTTTCCAGCAACAAACAGATAGTGCAGTTTCATATAAGATGTGCTTGCTGCACCCACAGTTGTGTTGTCACTGCAGTGTGGATGTGCTATATCACCCTCTCCATTCCTAGAAGATTCTTCTGACTCATCAGTGTGTCCCACTGGAGCTGGTTAGGTGGGAAAATATAAGGGAAATGGCTTATAGGACAGAAACAAATTTCAGTTTTAGATAAACTGATTTGAATTTGTCACAGTTACAAGGAGTTTGAAATGTTTTTCAGAATTGCCTAATCTCTCAGCAGCACCAGCACTTTCAGACTTGCAAGTTGATGCCAGGCGTATATGTTCATGTTAGCATTTCTGCACTGAGAAAGATTTAATTTGCGTTTTAAATTGATTTGCAGGGATCATTTTAGGTATGAACTGAAACCCTTAACCAGTAATTTGTGGTAAATGGCAAAATGAATATAAGTCTTTGATCTCCACAGTGTGCAGGAAAGCCTCAACTGACCATAGTGCATTGAAGAGAACATGTAATTTTCTGCTGCAGAATATGGGGCTTCTGGGATGTGAAGAAAATGCATGGTCAAGAAACTTAAGATGGTTTTCCTCCAAGAAATTAGAAGACAAGTAAGGGAGGAGAAAAGGGTATCTTCTTTCTCTTTCTCCTGTGTACAACCAGTGTATCATTCACTTGTGCTAAT
>WYDI02029902.1:0-22248 GCA_009867235.2 Psittacus erithacus
CTTCTCTTCTCCAGGCTGAACAGCCCCAACTTTCTCAGCCTGTCTTCATACGGGAGGTGCTCCAGACCCCTGATCATACCTTTTAAGAGTTATTTTTATTGTCTTATGTTAATTTAATAAAGATAAATCAGCAAAACAGAAATCTGGAGGAAGTGAAAGGAGAAGAATACCAGGAGCAAGGTCACTTTGGAATTAATTGCTACAATACACTGAACATGGGTGCACATTTCATCTCATGGATATAGCAACTGAAGTTACTTAACTGTGTATTAGCCATGTAATGCTAATTTCTGAGCATTTTGAACTATTGACTGTATCCCTTAAGTTTAGCACCTACTCCCTTAAGGTTGACTATTCTTTCTTGTATTTGAAGAGGGCAGAACTAAGGCTGCAGACTGAAATCAATATATTTGGCTCCTCTTGTCACAAGTCCCACCATACTAGAATTATCAATACTTGTGACTTTCAAAATACATTTAATCTTAAATCAAAGCTTATTATGAAGTTAAACATAAGCCTAGTGCAACTGTTGTAGCCACCAACCCCAGGGAATTTGGGCCACACAAGCCCGTCTCACAGTGTTTGGAGCTGACTGGCTTGTAAAAGTTTTAGTGCAGAAAACTTTAACATTGCCATTTCAGTATGTGGCATTTTGCCTGTTCTGCTATTTAAATATTTCCATGGGTATTACTCAGACTGTCAATATATACAATTAGTCTTTATTTCCCTTAGCAATTTTTTTTTCATTTGAATTACTTGGGGTATGTTTCTTGTCATCATTAATTGCAAAGACTGAAAAAAAAGCTCAATTCAAAATGAATTTTAAGAGACCAAGCTAATACACACACTCGTAGTAGCAATGTGAAACTCCAGTCATGGGTCAGTGCTGGCTTGCTCAGGAAACAGAAGATATATTTATGCCACAAGGCTGCCAGGATCGCAAAGCCAAATAACATTAATCTTTAAATCTGCAACCAGCTTTGCAATAGATGTATCCCCTTAGATGATAAGCAAAGTTTAGCAGGAAGCTATAGACATCAGCCCAACAGAATCCCCTTAAAAGGTGACCGTTTAACAGAGCACTACCTTGAGGATGATAGATTTTAGTCTGAGAAGAGAAATCTACAAAGATCATTCCTGTCCAGTGTAACAGAAAACTGTTAAATGCATCCCTGACCAAGCTCAGTGTTTATCTGAAGCTAGTCTTAAATAATTCAAGAGGTAAACAAGAACTGCAGTCACAGTTAACTAAAATAAGTATATAAAGTGCTGGATAATTAAGAGTATGTCTTTAACTCCCTTTTCTGGAAAATATGTTAGAAAATAAAACCACTAAAGGCAGCTTTCAGAATTTTGCTCACCAGAGTTAACATGATACTTGTGGTTTTGCCCCAAAATGAGCAATCACGTCTGAAGAACAGAGCACACAAATGACACATCAAATGGAAAGAAAACTTCTACTTTAAAAATCTGATATAATTTAAAATAAATAAATACCATAACCCATAAAGTAAAATGAACATTTTATAATTCTTTTAAACTTCCTGTATGGGGCTCACAGACCTGTGAATACACCCAAAGTAACTCATCTGAAGTATTCCTTAAAAAATTATAAATTATTGGCAACAGTTTCTTTAATGGAGATTGCAGGAGTAGGTCCCACATGAGTCCATATATAGCCCTTCTCTGGTCTTGTGGGAACAGTGGGGAAGGGCGACGATCGAGATTTGAAATATTCTGAAGGTGCATGACAAACAAATTCTAAATATTCCATTTTCCTTGGGAGGTCTTCTTCTGGTCCTACAGAAAAAGAAGTAATCTTAAAAGACAAAATTTTAAGGTATAAAATTGGAAAATGCAGGAATTACTTACTTAGAAATACTCAACAGCAGCCAGCATCCCTTGGAGAATGTGCCTTTTCAACCAATGACTTCTCTGGGAAAGTAGCCTCACATACTAGGCAAGAAGAAATCTCTACCTTTATTTTTGCTCGTCTGATCTTTTTGGGTTTTTCTCCCCCCGCATTTGAAGCGGTCAGTTATTTGAGTGAAGTACTTTAGTTAATATTATTTTTTAACAGACACTATTTGTGGCCTGCCTGTCAAAAGGACTTTTCTGAATTATTATGCATTTTATAATCAACAGCAGAACACTCTCTATGGCAGTGCTTGCACTGTTATGTTTCAAGTAATCAAGAGGGAGATCAGCTGAGTCAGGTCATTTTTAAAGGAACAGCTTAGACTGGTATATCAGGTTTATACTGTAATAACTTTGATTCTGTCTATGGAGTCATAATTTGATCTTTAAAGTTGCAAGACTATAATTGTGCTTGTGAGCACAAATACTCAGGTAACCATACTCACCGCAGTAGCACTCATCGTTTTATATACGTAAGATAAAAAAGGTTACTGAAGTAAATGAGATGCTTACAGGATTAGGGTCTAAAATGTGAATCTGGACAATCTAAAAAGTTCATTTAAAGTAAACCAATTCTGCATTAGTCTAGGCACATATAAGTAGCTGTATAAAATGAAGGCTTAGAGATTACCTATGATATAGGATGCTGGGTCAAAACAGTCTTTGGGGCTGGCTTGTGTAGGAATGAGCCAGGTGAGCGCAGCACTCTTTTCACAGTATTGGTCCTGAATAAACCCACGGATCTGAGCATAGTATGTTTTTCCATCCTGCTCATCAACCACTGAAACAACATCTCCAATTTGGTAGTATACACCCTAGAAGACATATAAGCAATAATTAAATCAAACAATTTGATTTTAGAAGCTTCACTTTGCAATCATGATTCATCTCTTAAGTACCAATATCTTAAATTATCTCAAATCACCCCAATCTTGAAAGACAGTCTTGATTCAGCCACATGCAAAAGAACAGTGGCATAATATGAGTACTGTCTCACCTAAGCAGTCATCAACACTGTGCAGTCACCCCATGCCTGGGAGCATGGAGAATAGACAGTTTCATTCTGCGTGCAGGAGGATACAACATCACCTTCCAGAACAAGTAAGTGAGGTAACTTCCCTTGTGTGCCAGGAAAGCGGCTGTCTGTGTATGAAGTTCACTCATCTGAATGCAAAGGAATCCCAAAACACATATTGACCTCCTTCTATGGTGCTCTGTGATATGTGAGGCTGTGCAGCAAAGGCAACTCACTTCATGTTACAACAGCTTCGCACAGCACACTGCAATGACTGCACAATGCAGATCAAGATCAGAGTTTGCCAAGAATCAGCCAGGAGGGTTTTAAGATAATACGAATCCCCAAACAAATCTCCTTGACAACACAGGAAAGTACCACAATAGAAACGTTCTGCATAAACAGATTGGGTTAAATGAAACTTCTGATAAAATTTTTTGGAATTTCTGATAAACAACCCTCCTCTCCCCTCAAATACACAAGAAAAAACATTAACTCTTTTGTGAACTAGTCAACAGCAGGGATTCATGGGATGCCACACATGAAGCACCAGGTATCCAGAGCGTATACAGCCCAGTCCACCACTTCTCCTCTTCCTGTGCAGTCTCCTATTGGCTATCTTGACCTCTCCATTGGAGGAAAAGGCATTTCAAATAGTTGGTTTGTACTACCGGGAAACAAAGGCACATTTCAGAACTTTGAAACGCTAATGTCTTGTCATGCTGGTGAAAATGCTCTCAAGCATGAATGTCAGAAGGCCTGCTTCTGCTTTCACTGCAATAGGCAACGGATCTTATTGTAAGGGTGTTGGAGGCTGCTTGCACTTGGCTCAGGAACAGGAGCCAGTTTAGATGTCAGGGCAGCACAACCCATCCCCTTTACAGGCAACATTCTCTGTGGTTAAGGTAGGAAACATCACACAAATTTAAATAATCAGCTGCAGTCACTTCTGCTTGACCTCTGCACAACAGCAGAAGTTAGGGGTTTAAAAACCCTGACTGCAACCATCACTAAGGAAACCAGATCCATCTTTCCCCTGTAAGAAAAAGAAAACAGGACAATGAATGACAACTACGTAAACTACTGTCATAAACTACCCTGCAAGACAACCTAATAATATAAGGCAGAGCAAAATCCTCCACAACTGCTAGGCAAGGAATAACAGCTCCTGTCATTTGTATGTCAATTTCCTGAAACTGGAAACAGGACCAGCAAGGTCTTTTTTGCAAACAAATTTCATAAACCATACCTTATAAAAGATTGATTCTGCTGTAATTATAGTGGATACAGATTCAGGAGCCTTGATGGGCTGTAAAAAGGATGTAGAAATGGAAAATCATGAGCACTAAAGCAAGCCAAAGATGTAACTCCAGACTGATTTTTTCCCTTCTAGCCCACATGCCGATACATTACCTTCTGGTAGTAAAGGCAAAAGAATCAGGTGCAAACATTTCAAACGCTTGCACTTTAAAATTGAAAATAAAGCCAACACTTCCACTCTGGGGATTTCAAGTGGAGCAGTGAGGTGTAAATTCACTTACTTGCTCCTAGTTACACAACACTCCTTCCCTCAGGAAACGAGCACGAAGGACCGGGTGCCGGCCGGACCGGCACATCAGAGCCCGGCGTGCCCGCGCTACCCAGGAATAAACCGCCCCTGGCCGCGGTTATAACCACGTCCCGCCCAGGATTCAGGCTGATTTCGGAGGGAAGGCCCCGCTGTGCTCCGAGGCAGCGGGGGGTGATCCCGCCCGCCCCGGAGAGGCTTCCCCTGAGGGGCGGGGCAGGACCTGGGGCCTGGCCGCGCCGCTCCCGGCCCCGCCGCCTCCCGGCCCGGCCGCAGCGACTCACGTTCTTCAGCTTGAAGATGTGCCTCCGGCCCTTGCCCTTCGTGGAAACCTTCTTCTCCGCGGCGGGCGCCGACTTGTACTTGGTGTTCCTGAGGCGCGCGGACCGCCGGTGGATCTCCTGCTTGCTCTTGGGGGGAAATTGCCGAATAAGCACAAGGGAGGGCGCTGTCCCTGGCGCGGGTACGGCCGTGCCGCCCCTGCACTCGCCGGCGGGACCCAGGTACCACGAGGGGAACTCGGTCCGGACGCTCTCACCTGCTTCCCTCCTCCGCCGCCGCCGTTGCTATGCTGCGCGGCGGACGAAGTGGTGGCGAAGGCGACGGGCCCGGGCGGTGCGGAGCGGGCCGTGCAGTTGTTGCACAGGATCTCGCCCTGGCCGCCCTTCTTCCACATGGAGGAGGACGTGCTGCGGCACACGCTGCAGGTGGGCTTCAGACCCAGCGGCATCCTGCGGCCGGCGGCGGGGCCCGCGGCCCCTGGTAGCGAGACGGCAGGGAGCGCGGCGCCAACACCGGCCCCGGCGCCGGCCCCTTCCCTTCCCGCCGGCGGCGGATGTCGCTGCTGCGCGGCGCGGCGGGAGGAGCGGGCGGGCCGGCTTGCGGCCCTGCCCTCTGCTGGCCGCGGGGCGCTCGCTGCCGCCGGCGGACGGCTCAGGCGAGTCCCTTCGCTTCACCTCTCCACTCCCGGCGTCTGCGCCCGCCCTGCCGAGCCCCGCGGCAGGCTGCAGGGCCCGCTGCTCTTGGGCCCTGGCAGAGGCTGCCTGCGGCACGGCCCACCCCTGCAGGCTGGGTCGGGGCCTCGGCTTGCCGGGGCGGCTTCAGGGGCAGAGCGGAGCGCCATGGGTCAGTGTCTCCGCAGCGTGAAGGCTGTTTCTGCCAGAAGTGGCAGGCAGCGAGCGCTGGCTTCAGCCCCCAGGAGAAAGTGTTCCTGTCCCAAGCAGGGCGCGTGTCTTGCCTCTGCAGAAGCCGTGACGAAGAGAGCAGTCCTGATCAGAGACAGCGGCAGGCAAGGGGGACAGCCAATGGGTATGGCAAAACATAGAGGCTGCCACTGGTACCTGCTCCTTTCCTGTTTGCAGAGGGATGTCAGACCCCATCACCCAAAGGTGCACAGCTGTCACCCTTCCTATCGCCAGGAAATCAGAGGACAGAAGAGGGATGCAAATAGTTGTCGTGATTTAGGAGGACAGTGACAGTGGTTCACACAGGAGCTTCTGCGGTCATTAAGCCAATACTCCCTCTTACACGGACCCTCAGGCCCATGTCAAATAGTTTTAAAGGCTGGAGAATGAACATATGTCTTTGAAGCTTTGTGAGCTAAATGCGGGAACCATGGATCTAACCATGGTTCCTCACACTAATGCCACTTATATGGTCCCAAGCCATGCTGTGTAGACATTTCTCTAGTCTGATGTCATGAAAGAAATGCCCACTCCTGCATGAGGATTTGCAGCCTTTTAATTTCCTTACTCAGCCTTCATCCTTGGGAGTCATTTAAACCTTTGGTGGAAATTGAGTCGATTTCCTTTTCTTGTTCTCAGTGAACCCAAGGAACAAATCATCCTCTTTAATAACATTTTTTAGATAAAGGAAAATGATCTTGCTTAAAAGAAAACTCGTGTAAAATAGAGGGCATTTCACTCACTGGTGTTATGGTGACAACTGCATAGTTAATAGAGGTAATTTGCAGGGATCTGTTTACAGATGCTCCCCTCACGCAGTGGCTGCTTGCCTGGGTTGGTACTGACTCATGAGCAGCGGCACTTAACCTCTTGCACTCCTGTCCTTCACCAGCTTTGCCTTTCCTGTCTCAGGTGCCAAATTTATTTACTTGTTTTGAATTTAGCTCTATTTTACTTTCATCTCCTTTCAAGTTGTTCATAGTTCCTGGGCTGTTCACCCCAGATTTTGTGAGGTTTGGTTTTTGGCCCTGTGGGACATGGCTAGGTAAAGCAATGGCAGAGATAACATACCATGACTACAAGTACTTTGTTCTCTTAAAGAACATTAAAGCTGTCTCTCGAGTTTATTTGTAGTCTAAAATGCTTCTGTGATACAGGAGCGGCAAAAATGCGCTTTTTAACAAAAGTTAGCTCTTCCGCACTTGTCATATATTGTCAGTTCAGGTTCTCAGGACATAACAACTGTTTTGGTAACAACTAAGTTTTTCACTAGTATGTCTTCTTGCAAACAGGGATCCTGTAGTGCAGGCTTTCTGCTTAGCAGGTTGTCTTCAGAGGTTACTGTTCGTGCTTCGTTTGCAACAGTTCTTGAGGATCTTGGATCAGTTTTAGGGTAAGTCCTCGAACAGGATTTGAATTGCCGGTTCCAGCTAAACTGTGTGCCACTGAAAACAGTTCAGGCTTAGTTTTAGCCTTTCCAGTGGTGATGCAATGACGTGGTCCTTGGGTAACCATGTCACTTGTGACTTTGGGATTATCTTTCTTTGCGCTAGTGACAAAAGTAGGTACTGCTGGTAACTGTGACTATGGGAGTTCATTTTCTTTGTGCACAATTTTTGTTACAAAATGTTTTCATGTATCTATTATAAGCCAATATGACAGCTGCAAGCCAGTACGGATGCCTGAAGGCACGACGCGCACATTCCCACTGTGCATGTAAATTAATTTGTTAATCATATAGACTTTAATTAATCAGTAAAAATTAATTCATTAGTAAATCTATATAAAGGAGATCTGCCAGTTGTAGAAAATTTCATATTAAGTGCAAACCAAGCTCAGTTATTTACCATTGCCAGTTTATTACTGTTCTGTGGTTCAAAACCAGAAGTTTGTCCTTTTCAGTCAGCTGCACTTAACAGGTTACATGGGATTGTCACTCCAGCAGTTTTTACGAAGCCTCCCTGCCTCTGATGCAGTCTCAGCTGCGTTCTTTAAAGTGGTGCTCAAGTCCTTCCTTGGCTGTAGCTCTCTGTATTGCATGGGGAGTCCCTGTTTCCAAGGAGCTGTGTAGTTGGAGCCTTTCCAAGTTCCTGAAAGGTGGCAGGCCCATGGTATATTTTTTCTACTTTTTCTCTCTTCATACATTAGCCAAAGGACCTGCTGTAGCAAGCAATAAACTGGGACAGCGTTTCATATAGTGTTTTCAGTGGGACTTCACTGTAGTACCTGAAATGTTCCCGGTTCTGACCTTAGCCACTCTGGCCTTTGGCATTCTTCATGCCTTCCTGCAACAGCAAGTGTTAAGTGTAGTACGAGGCAATCACAGGTATACCTTATTTTCCATGAAGCTTTTGCAGCACATTGCAAAACTTAGAAGGGCTGACAGGCATGAAAATAGGAAATGTAATGGGAAATTATGAGAGGACGCGTTTCTATATGTAACAAATTGCTATTATGTTTCAGCGTAAAGATTTCCAATTTAAGCCTACAGAGAAAAATAAAATCAGTTACAAAAAATGCTTTGTCCTTGGTTTTTTTAACAGTAGCTACAAATAGGTTATGTCCTATTGGAACCATAGTCTTCAGTATTTTGATAGTATATCTAATTTAAATATCCAACATGATTTCAGAGAAGGGCTATATAGTAGCAAAAAGTGCAAAAGTCCGTCAACACTGGCTCTATTCAAGGGAAAGTTACTTCATCTAAATATTTTACCTATTTCTTTGTATAATGAATAAACATACACATCATAAAGGCCTACCTCCTAAAGCTTCTTTCTGTGCCACGTATATTGTGCTCACTTTGTACAAATAGAGTAAATGTGGTTTTTACTTAGATCATTAAAGAAACTACTGATTTCTTCTGCCTTCCAGGACAGAATTCATCTAAAACAACACAGTATGGGATTGGATGGCTAAATTATAGGCAAGCAGAATTCGGACTGCTGTGCTCCGTAACATTGTCTATATGTGCTCCAAACCCCAGAACTGTTATTTGAAGTAGTGTCTGCTGCTGAATTATATATAAAGACATCATGGTCAGGAGGGCCTCCAAGCCCAGATGCCTGACCAGAAATTTCAAGTACTTTTTCAAAATAAGTTTTGTTATTTTTGTTCTTAAATTGCAGAATGTGACGTTTTCTACTGTAACATGTACAAATTCTAGTATTCTTTACAACTGTTTTAGTGAATCTTGGCTGGATAGTTAACATGACATTGCTGTTTGTTTGCATCCCTGAAGGTGATGATGTTGGCTATATGGACTGCCATGCGAAAAAATGCAGAGACTGCCTGTGGCCTTTGCAGAGTGAAAATGCTGCTGCCCCAGTAGGACCTATTTTCAAGTAGATCATGATAAATAAAATTGATCTGATAATTAGAACATAAGTTACAGGGGCCAAAATATAACTTGATTAATAGTTTGCATAGTTATACTCTGATGCTCATAGGAAACCCTCTGGGTTCATAAACTGATAAATACTCCTTAAAACTATTTATTTAAGGGTAAATAATTATTATGTAGTGAACAATTCTTATATTAAGCCCTCAGGATAAAATTCCCTATCTCTTTTCCAGTATCTTGTGGAAAAGATACTTCTGCTTGGATGAAAATATCACTATAATCTGAATCCTGAAGATGATGTATCTGCAGTACTGAACATCTGTCTGGATATATTAAATACTTTCTTACTTGTATTCCATTTATCTCGATATTCACACAAATAATCTAAAAGAAAAAAACCCCAAACATGTGCAAAAAGCCTTCTCAAGTTTGTATTTCACTGCAGAAAGGATTTCTGTAAAGGTCAAGAGCAGCATAATTTTAAAAGAACACCAACCTGTTAACTTTAACCTTTTGTTGCTGAGATGCAATTATTAAGTGTCTATGAAGAGCTGAGAAAAATAGGGCTTTGCAGTTAAGATAGGAAACATGGGGTTTTACTCCATTATTCTATTTTCAGTATTTTTTATGAACTACTTAATTTGTTTCATGTTGTTATATAGTTGGAGAACAGTATAAATCCTTTACTTCCTTATTTTTGAAGTGGAATGGGTGGAATGAATGCATACCATTGCAGAAAGCCAAGCTTTGTTCTCATACAAAGACTGACAGCAAACAAAGCTTTATGAAACATGTGCAGGGGATCCATCTCCTCCTGTTGATGGACATCCTTTGGTTTACTCTTTAGTTAAAAGAATGAGATGGTAAAAATTACACTCAGTTTTGCATCACATCTACATCTTTCCAGTTTCCATATCTGTCTGACCTACAGAAGAGTAGTAAGGATAATAATGAATGTACTAATTCTGGATACACTGTCTAGACAATTTTTAGTAAAGAAACTACCTATCATTACGTCCATGGCTGTCTTCCATTCTTAGAGCCTCTTCAATATTACAGTGGGATGCCTTGTGCATGCTGGGAGAGGGGCAGAGAAGGAGGTGAAGGCAATGGTGAGATTTACTCTGATAAACAGATCTCTGAAAATGGGCTGCGGCGGTGTCCAATTTTGAAGCATGTTGTTGTGATTTTAAACACCTCAGAACCTATGTTTTACGTTTGTCTATTAGTGTGTTTTAGCTTCCATAAACCCAAAAATCTCTCTTGTGATACTCATGATCTTAGTAAAACTCAGTCTTTGCTGTGATACCACAGCAGCAGGTGATGGAAAGTGCCTCTCAGTGACTAATCCAACTTCATACATTAGCTTTCAGAAGCTCTCCAGCATCTTGGCACACTTGTTGGAGAAGCTAATTAAATAACTGTAGCAATTAACAGAATAGTTACTGCCTGTTAATGTACCCTGGAATTTCCTGGTAACAAAAAAGGAGCCTGGATATTAAGTGGCACTTAAGTAACACTAATTAACAGGATCTTCCCGAAAAATGAGTCCCTCCCACTCTCTTTAGCACCACTGTTTGTAATGACAAGGCATTACTCTTCACAAAAAAACAAGTACACAATATGGCTGTAGCAATTAAGACAAAATTGTCTATTTTAGATTTTGTTTTAAAAGCTTAATGAATATAGGTACCTTATATTTACAAGTCAAAACATTCAATTTACTATGTGGTCCCCAGCTACTCTGGCACAGGACTGAACATACCCTAATACTGTCTGTCATCAGTCTTAATCTGCTACAGTAAGTCTAAGATGTAATGAGACAGAACAGAATTAGTTTAAGTAATAAATGTTTAATCAAAGAATTTTACATATTATTAACAGCATTCATTTGGCCAAACATCTACATGGTTGTAGTATCCTACTTGTATATAAAGTGGGAATGTATCAAGTATAGACTATGAAAGTGCAAATAACAATTCAAGGTTAGAGTAATTTTTTACATTATAAAATTAACAGGTTTACAAAATAGTCTTGCCAAACTTTATTTTTGAATTGTAAAGTCAATGACTATGGTGTTAAAATAAGTACCAAGAAAATACAAATTTAATAGGCTAATTTCATGCTCATAAGAGTAACACAGAAACAATGGAAATACTGCACAACCTAACCAAATTACAAAAAACCAGAACCCACAGACTTCACAATCTTCACAGAAAGCATTCTTACATATCTTACTGTAACTTTGCAAGACATCTCAATGCAATACACAATCTTTTTGTGAGAATCTTTCTGTTCAGAAATTACAATTCAAGGAAGCTATGTGAGTTAAACAACTTTCAGACCAATTCATGATGACCGTTCACCAAGAATTGTTTTAGTTGAAGGACTTTATATCATTGAACAATTTAAAATAGGTATTTTTCAAAGATGTCCAAAGGATTATTATTATTTCAGGAATAGGGCAGCTGGAGGAAAAGCTGAAGTTATTTGAGACTATTCTATTCCATTCTCTCTAAAGATGCTTGCAAAATGAACAAGTTTTTTATGGGGTAAGGGTAAAATATTCTTATTTAATTTTTACTAATATAAACCTTGCAACTTCAAGGTTCAAAAGCTGGACTGGCATGAATTAGTTACCAAAACATTCACTTGAACTCACAGTAATCAATACATAAACTTTGCTATTATGACACTTGCCTATACACACTCAGTAGTAATAAACTTTTATATCATATCAACAAATCTCTGGTAACAGTTAAGCAAAACTTAAAACGGAGTGTATGTAATTTGCTCGTGTTATGACAAGTTTTGATTATATGTAATTAAAACAGCCATTTGAACAACTTACTCTAGTTGTAATTACATACTGTACCATTGTATCTCACTAACTGTAGATTGATGCTTTTAAGCAAATCTAAAACAAGTATTTTTTTTTCACGGTACAACATCTAGGAAAAGGGGTTTTGTGTTTGCTTTTTTATTTTTTATTTTTTTACACTAAACAGTAATCACACAGCAAATGAATATTGTGCAATAGAACAAATACCTAGCAGTGTTTTGTTTATGCGAAAACACTGACTGAACATTTAGTTATTTACTGTAAAGGCAAGGCCATGGGTGGTTTATGGAGGTCTTTGCAATTAATAGCATAGTTACTCCAGAACAGACACTGAATTTGAATTACTTGTTTAACTGTGGCAACTATCCAGTTGGGTTAGGCAAAGGCACCGTAACATGTTGAGCAGAATGTGTTATTTGTACTTTAACTGTGGGACTGGCTGATATATGAAAATTCTGTATTCCTACATTTTTATAAAATGTTACCATTAAAAGTAATTGCACTATTAGTGCATAGAATGCTTTGTAGAGTTATGAAAAGAAAGAACTATGATTGCACTTCCATTAAAGTGTCTCTTAAAATACAGCATAGCTGTGGCTAACTCACTGTATTTTAATATTTAAAATAACTGTTTAACAGCAGCATTAGGTTTTATTAACTTAAGATACAGGCTACATTTAATTAAATGCAGTCACCATGGCAACACATGCCAGTTTAATTTAGAGAAGCAATGCTACCCAGTGGTTTCTTTCACTGCTAAGAACTGTGGGATTAGTTTGATAGAGTAACACTGCGCTGTTTTGTTAGGCTACTGCCAGCTAACTATTCACAGTTTGGCACATTTGGACTGTAAATAGACATGAAAAAATCTTTGATTTTAGTGGGAAAGAATATCCCCTAAAACTTGTTCCTGGAGCAGTACTAAGGAGAAGCATTAAATACCTCCGTTCACACTGCTAACAAAAATGAAAAATGAGTAAAGTTACAGAAAACAAAAATAAAATGCAAACAAACTGCTAAATGTTATTTTGGTGAAAGAATGAGTTCTAAAAAATGGAATAAACTATTTCCTAGGAAAACCAACCAAAATAATCAGTGTAAGCCTTTAATCCATACTTTCAAGTTAAGGATTATCAACCTAAGGCTAAACAGATGCTGCATTGTATTAGGAATGTGGAGTACAACCTACTTATTCCTTCCTCTTGAGAGCAAAAAGGCAAGTACTACCTAATTAAATGCAAAGGATATTCCTTGAAAGGTTCACATTATTATGAAGAACTACAATTCAAGAGAACTCCTAACTATCCGATGTTACGTCAGTGGTTACAGCTGAGCTGTAATTATGTGGATCAAAGCCTCCATAATGCTTACTCCACATACTGTACCATCTGTCACTGCCACTCATTTACTCCAGATTTAGTTTTTATTCATACCAGATGCACATGTTCAATCCATTCACTTGAGGTTTGAGGAGTCTGACTTGAAGCATCTCCTGAAGCATCCAGCGTGCTTGTTACCTCCCTGTTACTATCACCACTTTGTGATACCATTTCACCTGGAATAATATTTTCTTCAGAAGTGCTTTCCTCTGTTTGGGTTCCTCTGCCTTCATTTTTGAGTGCATCCTCAAATAGTGCATGCTCCTCCTGAGGCTCCAGCCTTGTGTCTGTAAGATTTGGCTGACCTGCTGACCCATCTTCAGTACTGGGTTGCTGTGAATCCTCATCTGCTTCAGTACTTGTTGAGGGGATCAGAGCAATACTCTGTGGGTTCATGTCATGAAACCAGGCCATAATATTTCCAAGTAGATTTTCACTGGTATTGGGATCTTGACTGCTGGAATCGGCATCACTGGATGTTGAGTATAATCCACTTCTTATGTCACTGCAAGGGTGTGAGTGAAGACGATCAGCTGAAAAAGGATCATTGCCTGCCCCTAGTCTCATCAGGCTGTCACCAAGTTCTAACAGCTCAGAGCTGCTCAAAGCACCTCTTGGATTATCTATACTTATGGGAGCAGAGTCCAATCTTGTAGGCAAAGAGGTACCTATTGCTCCTAAAGATGCCTCATTATTTAGGAAGTCTCTTGTTTCTTCATCTATGGCCAAGCCAGATTCTTGTAATGATAACTGAATAGCTAGCAGAATGTTTGGATCATCTTCATCCAAAGAACTCAGAGCCTGTGGAAACACACAAGGTTGCTTTCAGAATAAAACTTTCATCTTGTTACATATTCTGGATGAAAAGTAATTTGGCCACAAATCTCAAATTCATTCATTATTCCTACATGTCATTTATCAGAATCAATTTTTACTGACACAGCTGACAACATAATTTAAAAGCTGACTTACATTAGAGATTGGTTAGCATTTCTTACCAATGTGAATGTATAATTTGTTGTCCTAGGTTCTCCCTTTCTCATTGAAGAATTAAGACAATTTGCAGAGACAAAATGACACAGAAAAGCAGACCAGAGGAAGGCAAGCAAAGCAGACAGAATGGAAAAGAGATTAGGGGAGATACCTGAAGAGAATCCTGGTTTTCAGAGCGACTGACAGGAGTATAGTCATGAAGCGAAGAGCTGTGCAGAATACCCATAGAAGCTGAACTCACCATGGAGGTGCCATGTCTTCTACTACTGCCACCTTCCTGAGTGTCTGTTTGGGCAATTGAAACAAAAATGGTTGAAGAACCAGCGAGGAAGCTTTTCTCCACTATCATTTACTGGCAGAATCTCTTCCTTCCTTTTGGATTACTTCTGTCTAATTTTACTCCTTTATTCACTCAGAATGAAATAATCCAAAACACTCCTTCCACATCGACTCTTACGCAGTGGTAAAACCACAGTCCCACTGTTTAAGGAGTGACTGCCTTGCTCATTTGTGGTTTTCTGCTCTCAATGCCCTTCTTTTTGTCTCTGAAAGGATGGAGTATGCTATCAAGAGCATAAGCCTGTTGGCAGGAGGGGCAAAGTGCTTTTCAGGCACATAGATGATTTAGGGAAAGTTCTGAAAAATACTGCACATGGACAAAATACAGGATGCATTTACCGGTGGATTACCAACAACGTTTGCCCATTTCTCTGTTCTTTCAAAGACAACAACTCAGCTGTAATGTTAACATTACATTTACCATAACACTGCAGCACAAGTAAGTCGTTAGTGTAGTGTAACCTCAGCAATTACTGACACTGCTGCTTTCTTAAAACAGCCAACAAAAAGAAAAAAGTAAAATGCTGTTTCCAGAAAAACTGCCCTGTAATAAAAATATTTCACTTTGGAAAATGGGATTTTCCACTTCAAAACTTAAAATGAACCAAAGTGAGACAACCTAATTCTCTTTAGTGTGCTTTATCCTGGTCATCACTGCAATATCCAAGTGTTCAGTCAAATTCGAGTCCTCAAACTAACAAGATGGGTTTGCATTTTACTTGTAATAGGGAAGGCCTGAAGCTCACCAAAATTCTTTTTACTGTTTCTAAAATAAAGAATGTATTTATTTCTTCTCAGCAGAGATTTTCTCCTTTTGTTTTTAAAGGACAAGCCATGTATAGGACTTAAGTTCACGAGACACAGTGATCAGAGTTTGTGCAGCATGGCTTAGAGATCAAGCACACAACTGGCAGCTCTGAAGAAACAGTGTCACAGTATGATTTGGATTTCAGCTATTTTTGTAGCTTTGCAAAGGTCCTGGCAGAATGGAGACAGCCCAGACAGCCAAATTACAATGACCTTAAGGGACTGCGCTACCAGCCATAGCACTACTTAGAAGAGCATATGCTGGAAGTCACAGCCCGTGCCAACTTGTTTCCTGGCTGTCTTTGCCAATACAGGATTTTCTGAGCAGGGTTTCTGGAATACAGCCTTGTGACTATCTTCCAGCAGGCCTGTAGCAGGGGAACCCTTTTCTATCCACCCTCTTCTTTATGCACAACTGCTCCTTTTAATTGGCATAAAGGAGCAGGTACATAGATAAGACTGTCATATGAAGTATATGCCCTTCAGAATTTCTTCAGAAAAGCAAACCTGCTCTAAACAGCTGAGGAGTTGCTAGCGGGAAGATCAATGCCTTTCTCTTTAAAAAGAGAAGCAGCCACAATGAAGTCAGAAACACTTCTAAGATCACATACAAAAAAGCAAAAATAAGCCTTTATGTTGTATCCTGGAAAATACAGGGATGTATTTGAAACTTCTTTAAAGTGTATCCACAGAACGAACCCTGTGGTCACTACTAGCAATTTCTGAAGCAGGAAGAGGAAAGGAACAGGCCCAGGCAGGAACATACCTAGTGTACTCTCGCTGGGGTCATCAGGATCTGGAGTATTACTCAGCAGACTGTGCATGTCTCCACGCCGACGCTGTCTGTGCCTCCTCCGATACTGAAATTCAGCATATTCCTGCATAAACCAAAGGTTACAAAATACAGGGCAGCATGCAGTAATATTTTTCTGATGTAATAAGCACCACATTTTAATGAAAAATGTGTGATTTTATATGTTTATTATAAAATCACTTGTTTTCAGAAAAATAAATTGCAAGTTGTATCATGCAATGTTTAACATAAATAGTAACTAAAAAAACCCCACAAGGTAATCCTAAATATATAAAAAAAATGAACTAGCAAAGGAAAATCCTTGACATATTACCAACATATTAATACTTGCAATCCCCCTTCTTAAAGAATTACAAGTACGCATTTTTTGTTTTGATGCCAAATTTTATATACCCACACATCAACACACTTTTTAATAAATACAGAGCTAGTGATTTTAGAACATAAACCCAATTAATCTGAATTGAACCAACAGATTATTTCAGAGTCCCCACTGCCAGCAATTACCAGCAGAAACTAACCTTTGGAAGACTACAGAAAGCTGGCTGACACACACTGGGACTTGTTATACTTTTCCCAGCCTCCGGGACACTATGTCTCAAGAACTTCTTAAGCCACAGCTGATACACCTCTCCTGAACAGCCTTGGATGGATTTTTATTCCATGAATTACAGATCTCCTCTATTTTTGACTACTTTGAGCTGCTAATGGGCATTACCATATAGATTTGAACTCCTGCAGGCTGGAATTTCTTATGTAGTGTGTATTTACCCAAGACAGTTTATGTAATATTTATGGGACTCATTTTTGACCACATCAAGCTAGCATCCCAAGGGTTAATTATCTTAATACTTGGAAATAAATGTTTTGGTTTCCATACCTTTCTTAATACTAAGAGACTAATTTCCAGATATGTTTAACGTCAGTACAGCTGACACTGAACCTGACTCTGTAGGTAAGATCTTTCGTTTCAGTTTTTACACAAGGCAATAAAAACATACACACAGGTACTAGGTCTTCTCTTCAGAAGATAATACCACTATTTATTTCCTTGAGCCCCAAGCTGGAAAAGACTTTATTTGGCCAAATGAATTTAGAAAGATAACATTACAATTAGCTTTCTTTTCTTACATTAACTTTTCATCCTGGAGTATCTCAACATCTAAAGTGTGTAAAACTTACAGAGTGTCATTTCTCTTACCCAATGACCTCATGGCAGGGAGGCTGGAACTAGATGATCTTTAAGGTCCCTTCCAACTAACCATTCTATGATTCTATGATGGCATGCTGTCTTTCCATGAACTCTTTCAGATGAAACCCTTATCCATAATGACATATGCAAGCCAAAAGAAGTCACAAAATCAGCAGTGTGGGCAGATTTTGATCTAAGATGATCCACAAAAATTGTAAGAACATAAAAATCATAGAATCATGGAATGGTTTGGGTTGGAAGGGACCTTAAAGATCATACAGTTCCATCCCCCACTGCCACAGGCAGGGACAACTTCCACTGGACCAGGTTTCTCAAAATAGCTGTCTGTACTTGATCAGACAAAAGGTCCATTTAGCCAAGTACTGTCTTCAACAGTGGTTAGTAGTATTGCTTGTTAGCCTATGGAACAGCATAAAAAAATAGGACAAACTTGAAGTGATTGCATTATCTAAAATATTCTTCCAGCTTCTACGGGAGCTCAGAAATTTTCTAAAAGGAAGGCTGTGCTCCAAACAACAGAAAATCAAAACTTGATATGGAACAATATAACTAAATTATTTAAAAAATATATAATCACCTCACTATGAATCAGCCAAGGAATAATGGGAAGTGATCACTGAACACAAAGATTTATTAATTGTATCAGATCTTACCTCTTATCTGTTTGCAAAAAAATCCTAGATTTTTCCAATAGCCATTTCACTTTGGGTTACTTTTTAACCTTTAGAAAGACTTAATCACTACTGATAAAAAATTATTTCTGATTACTTGGAGCAATTTTATATATGTGAGCAAAAGAAGTTTTAGTTTTTTTGGGTAGGAACATCATGGTTTCACTCAATGGCCTGCCACAAGTGGTGTTCCTCGCTAAACCCAGTAAGAATTTGGTTTCTGTAATAATCTGGTATACTCAGTCATCCTCTATAAAAAATTTTGTAGTGAAATTCACTAAAATAAACACAGATGACAATTATTCATTCTAGCAAATTCCTTTAGCATAGGTGGTTGCAAGTATTCTTGATAGCTACATAGCAAAGAAACTAACTTGCATCGTACAGTGCCACATTTATGCAAATCATAAAAACTCACAAGCAATCATCTAAGCACGACTGCAGTGGCACTGCTAAACAGCTCAACATGTTTCTCATCAGCTTTTTCTCACAACCAGTTCTACTGATGACACAGTAACATCACAATGAGTTTGGTATTATCAAATGTGGAATTATTTCAAAAGAAAGGACTAAAGGAACTAGACAGGAGAAGCAAGCTGATCTTTTGCAGAGAAGCACACTATCTTCTCAGCAGTGTGATGCTCACCAGCAACAATAGCAAAGGAAATATATAGAAGTCTGTGGAGTTTTCCAGGAGGCTTTGAAATGAAAACAGCAGCTTTTCTTTTATAAAGAAAACATTTCTTTTATAAAGAAAATGGCATCAAGGAAATGTTGAAATGGAGTTTCTTTCCTAACTGAAGGCTTTAATCAATGTTCTCAAAATATTAAAGTTAAGATGATAAAGGAAGCTTCTTATATTTTTGCGCAGAGTCTTGAAAATTATTCACTCTTTCCCATATATAGATAGTGGAATATTGATTTCTAAATTAAGATTTTCATTCTTGGTTAAGTAGCAGAAGTTCATTTGAGTATGCAATTTCCATCCTGCTTCAATACAGAAATCCAAAAAGAAACATTTCAAATAGTTAACAATATTTAGGTATATGCCTGTATGTTTGTCTTGGATTGTGACAGAAGGATGGAAATTTCTCAGACTTCTTGTAAAATTTTGCTGAACTGGTGTTGCATTCAAAAGTAATCTACAGAGTTTTGTATTTGGATTTTTACTTTTTGGTTACATAATTTAAGGTTCCCAAGCACACAGACACCAGTTTATATATGATTTAAAAACTCGTTATGTGCTTAGAAAATGATGAAACCAACATAGTTTGTCTAATGCCACCTTAAATTAACTATATCATATAGAGTCATTGCACAGTTAGCTATGAATATATTTCCTTCTGTTGTGAAATAAATAAAATGGTGAGCTTAGACCAACTTGAAATGCTTTGAACCAAAATAAGGCAGCACTTCATGCAGGTTGCAATCATACCTGTGTTTCTAGAATACGCAGAACTAAGATAAATAATTAAAAAGAAATAGTTTACCTCCGGGGATGCAAATCCTAAATATTCCCAATCCCATGTTCCACCAGCAAAGCTACAAAATTAAGAGATATTAAGTTTAGAAGTAGAACAAGTATGAAAATCCTCCAGAGCTTCAAAACCTATCAACATCTAAAAACCAGTGCAACTGTAACTCTAAACTTAACAAGTCTTTTGCTTTAATTCCTACCTCACAACACATTTAGAAAGCCATACAATTAAACCGTTGACTCTTCCAGAACTCCCTGATTTTTAGCAAATATGTATAGATTTTTAAAGCATACTAGCTATTTAGTGCCAATCTTGAAGGAAAAAAGTGAAATGGAAGCCATGACATCAAATCATCAAATCATTAATGTATCACAGAAGGAAAAGCAATTCAGTTTGCAACATACAGATGTGTATTCTCAAATACATGTTTCCTCAGCGAAAAGCTGTAATTACACTAGGATCAGATGTCCAAGAAGATATCACTGTCTAGTGACTTACAACCACTGTGCTTATTAGCTCCACATTACCTCTCTGTCAGAGAATGATGGTAGATCCACCCACTTTGGCACCTACCAAGAGAATCTGTTTGAAGTGCACAGCACTTTGTCTGGATTACCTGCGCCTGGGTGCCTCTGGTGAGTCCGCAGGAGCCACACCACGGGCCACAGAAGCCAGGAACTCTTGTCGCTTCTGCTGCACAAGACAAGCTGCACGGATGATTTTATGGCGAGGAGTCCGAAGGTAAGGCCTGTTCACCTTCTGCGCAAGGTCTTCAGTGACCATTTCTAGGTCTGTCTGCAATAGTTAATAAATACAGAATAAAATAGTTTTACAGTGAAATATGAATCAGGCAGTGCTCTACACCATAAATACTGAGCAGAATGAGAACCATTTTCCTGAAAACACCATTTGAAATATGAACATACCCCAAAATATCTGCCCTCTAGCCTACTCTTCTACCAACCTAAATGCTGCCCTTCAGCTTGCAGCTGGGCTTTTCTGGGACTGGAAAGGGGGAAGGAGGAAGGAGAAGAGAGGGAGAGGAAAAACGGGAAGAAGACAGGGGAAAAAGGAGAAGGGGAGGAAGAGAGAAAAGGGGAAGAAGACAGAGGGGGGAAAAGGAGAAGGGGAGGAAGAGAGAAAAGGAGAAGGAGAGGGAGGGGGAGAGAGAGAGAGAAAAGGAAAGGGAAAAAGAAGGGGAAAAGGAAAGGGAAAAGGAAAGGATGCATCAGCTCCTGTTGCCTATAACACTGCCACCCAGGCAGTCCCCCAGTTTTGCCCCCACCCGCCTGTCAGACACATTAATAGGGAAAGACAAGGAAGAGGAGCTAGAGAAGATGAAGACTGAAGCTAAAATGTTACCCTCAGAAAGAAGATTAACAGTAAATTATTTTCTTTCTTTCCTCTTCCATGAGTCCTAACTCCTTTCGTTTGCAGCAAAGTGTTTTTTCATTCATTCTAAAACTGAACTAAAAGCTACTTTGTCATGGAGCAAAATGTGCTAGTTTTCCAAACTTGATTACAAATACAAAACAGGTGTATCAGTTTTACACCACAAAAATGGCAAAACCACACTGATAACTAATATTACAAAAAAAGAACAACATTAGAAAAGCAAAATATATGCATGTATTACCTGCATAAGTTCAAATATTTCTTTCTTTGTGCTTTTAGGCTCCAAAAAGAATCCATATGGATAAGAACACTTAAGAATGCGGCGAGTTTTTAGAAGCTCTTGCACTGCATCTTCAATGAACGTGGTATCAGGACAGCCTCCCTCAGCTGTAAGATGAAACAAGCATTGTGAAAATACTTTCCTGCTGATGTCAGCATTCTTTTCGCGTAAGAGTTTTCCTCCAAAGTAAGTTTATGTGCATGTCAGTTAAGTATCTGGCAAGTGAACAGCAGCAGGTTCACAATGACTATGCAGTGCTTTTACTAAAGAGAAGCGAAGGGAATTACTTTTTCCCTTATTAATGCTACTTTCTCCTTCAGAATTTGGAATAGATATTTACTGTACATTTAGCTTTCTACCCTGCTTATGAATTCTAGCACTGGAGTATGGAAGGGATCACATCACACAGCAGACTGATGTAAGCTCTATCCAAAAGTAAAGGCTTAGCTGTAACAAAGTTGATTTTATTTCAAAGCAAATTCATAGATCACAGCTTACCTCCACTGAGAGCTCTACTCAACTGCTCCATCTTTTCTTTGGCTGTTTTCAGAAGGCGCTGTTCTAACTGAAAAAAAAAAAAAAAAAAGGGAAAAAGAAATGAAAATATAATAACATCATTATTTTTGGATTAAAATAAAAATATAATCTGTTTCTATCAAAATAGAAACAAAAATTGGTAAAAATGGCTAGACCCACACCTGGTAGCTAAGTTCATGGTTCTTAAATCTTGTGTAATAGTGCATAAACCTATCAAGCTCCTGAAATCTTCTATGCTTCTTTTCAGCCTGGAAAAAAATGGGGAAACAAAAGAAACCAAAATAAATCTTATGACTTAATTCGGCAGTCACAAGAAGATATAATTACATAACCAACTGTTTCTATTCCCTCTATATATAAAGTATATATAGTTTCCTGGGCAGCATCAAAACGAGCGTGATCAGCAGGTTGAAGGAGGTGATCCTGCCCCTCTACTCTGCTCTCGTGAGACCTCACTTGGAGTATTGTGTGCAG
>WYDI02029903.1:610-106308 GCA_009867235.2 Psittacus erithacus
CAATGGCCATTGGCCGCCGGGGCCACGCCTCCCTCTGCCGGCGGGGCACCGGGATGTGGCGCTGCGCGGCGGTGCGGGTGTTGCGGAGCGGAGGGGCCGGGATGCTCCGATCCGCATCGGGAGCGGCTTCGGCTCAGCTCCGCCGGCTGCTGGAGAACGAGCTGGAGGACATCCGAGGCGCCGGCACTTGGAAGAGCGAGAGGATCATCACCTCCCGACAAGGCCCTCACCTCCGCTTGGGGGGCGGAGGAGCCGGTGCGTATGGGGCAGGCGCTCGGTGTTATCGGCTTCTGTTCACTTTCACCCCTACTCAGTGCTTCTCTTTTTCCGTTCCCCGCAGGGATCCTCAACTTCTGTGCCAATAACTACCTGGGGCTCTCCAGCCACCCCGAGGTGATCCGCGCTGCAGTGGAGGCCCTGGAGAAGTTCGGCGCTGGGCTCAGCTCTGTTCGCTTCATCTGTGGTACCCAGGTACCGGGCAGCATCTCTTTCTCCAGGGTAGCCGTTCTCACACTCCCCTGTCAGTACTCATATGTATGTGCAGTGCTAAATTACACGTGGCCAGGTGGAAAAAAAGCCTGCTGTGTCCCCACCAGCTGAACATCTGGAAATATGCCAACCTAAAACATTGCAACCCCTCAGAGAGCAAAGGAACCAAACACCCTCTGAATTCATAGAACCGTAGAATCCCGGACTGGTTTAGGTTGAAAGGGACCTTAAAGCTCATCCAGTTCCAACCCCCTGCCATGAGCAGCGACACCTTCCACGAGACCAGGTTGCTCCAAGCCCCATCCAGCCTGGCCCTGAACACTGCCAGGGATGGGGCAGCCACAGCTTCTCTGGGCACCCTGTGCCAGCGCCTCACCACCCTCACAGGGAAGGATTTCTTCCTTTTATCTACTCTAGATCTCCCCTGTCTAAGTTTGAAAGACATTCAGAAAATTGATGTCTTTTCCCGTCCCTTAAGGGTCAAAATTGCAGCCAGCCTGACTTGAATTACCTCTATCAAACCCAGCCTGGCTTATCCCCATCAGCTGGCTAAGTGCAAAGAAAATTCCCCCCATGGGTGGGGAGCTTGGAGTCTCTGCTGTGCTTGTGGTGTCCAAACCCATAACCGCATTTCAGGTCTGTGTTTGCAAACGCATGCTTAATGCAACTAATTTCTGCCACGCACGCACACCTTTTCTGGATAAAACCTGTCTGTTTCTTCCCCTTGCAGTCAGCATCCAACAGCAGTGGGCAAGTGAGGACTTGTGCTGTCCTGCCAGTGACGCTTGCTCCTCTCATCTCTTTAGAGCATACACAAGGACCTGGAGGAGAAGATTGCACGTTTCCACCAGCGGGAAGATGCCATTCTCTATCCCAGCTGCTTTGATGCCAACGCTGGTATCTTTGAGGTTCGTAGGGCTTTCATTGTGTTGTGCATGGAGGAGGAAGGTGATGACGATGTGCATGCCATGCCTTCCAGAGGCTATGATGTGAGCTCTGTGCCACAGAAAAGATGGCAGTGACTGGTGGTGGAGAACCCCAACTTGGTGCCCTTGGATTGGGGAAGCCACGTGGAGGTGTTTGATCAGCCCGCACCTTCCCCTTCTCCAGATAGGCTCCAGCTTTTGGTGAGGGCTCCCATTTTGTGGGAGGTGTGTACTCCCCTTTGAAGCAGAGGCAGGGAAAAGAGGTGATCCCCCAGGCTTGCTAGGGAAGGTAAAGGAGGTTGTGAGCTCAGAAGCCACAGGCATGAGCCTGGCCTAAGGAAATCAGGGGGTAAGGTGGCTGGGAAGAAAAGTGGAAAGTTTAGCGGTGCCAGGAGAGACGTGGCAGCTGCAGTCAAACACAGCCTTGTCTTCTGCCCTGAGAGAGGCTGGAAGATCTTGGTGAGGTGGTGCCCTGAAGCAAGGGATGATCCTTTCTGTTCGGCATGACCAGGCCCTGCTGACCCCAGAGGATGCAGTGCTGTCAGATGAGCTGAACCATGCCTCCATCATTGACGGGATCCGCCTGTGCAAGGCTAACAAGTACCGCTACAAGCACATGGACATGCAGGACCTGGAGGCCAAGCTGCAGGACGCGCAGGTATGGAGGTCTGCTCCCAGCTCCGTGTGAGCTTAGCTGTGCTACAGTAACCAGCCCCAAAGGGTGAGCTCTACCTTTTCCCGTGCAGTAGGCATTGCTTTTGCCAGCAGGCACAGGTAGGCATGGATGGGCAAGGAGGGTAAGCAGCTGGTTGCAATGCAGGCCTCCCTGTCACAGTTAGATACATCCATGCCCTACAGGAGTTGGGCTATGTCCTAGTCTTCCTCGCCATCCCCTCTCCTCAGGGTGACATCTTCACCCCTGGAGGCACCACTCTCCCTCCCACAGAAACATCGTCTGCGGCTGGTGGCCACTGATGGTGCCTTCTCCATGGATGGTGACATTGCACCCCTGAGGGAGATCTGCCAGCTGGCCCAGAAATACAATGCCCTGGTCTTCATTGACGAATGCCATGCCACAGGCTTCCTGGGACCCAATGGCCGGTAAGTGGCTGTTTCAACCCTGTTTCTTCTCCCTGACCCCAGCAGCCTCTGAAGCAAGGCCAAAGGTGTTGATGCCAACATATTTTTGTGTGTGGGTCACCATTTCTTGAAGGTTTTGCACCCCACCTTTGGTGCACCTGAAGGGAGATACTTAAGCAATGGCCCATCCCAACATGACATCTGCTTATCAGTGTGTAAGGGATGGCGCAACCATCTCATCTGCTTCCAAATGGGAGACAGTTGGACTTCCTGATTTCCTAATCCTCCTCTCAGATATCACTTTCAGATGCTTGGGTCTTGGGGGCTTTGTGGAGTTAGCTTGCACGGATTGAGTAATTCCATCAGGGCAGGTTTTCCTTCCATCCCTTGAAGATCCTCCAAGTGCCAAGCAGTGCACTTGGCTGCAAGTGTTTGCTAAGAAGAGATGCTTCACATGCTTGCATTGTTAGTGCTCTCTTTGGACTATTAAACATCTGTGTGGGAAGTTTGAGTGCTCTCTCATCTGTAAGGATGAAAACCCCACGCTCTTATCTCGGGAGATTCCAGCTTAGCCTTTCTGCAGAAGGGAAGGTCAACACTTGGGTTGAACTACCACATAGGGGTGTTATTCCTTTAGCAGACTTGGCTGGTGGCACTTTGTTTCCCTTGAGGCATCCCTCAGGTGTAGAGCAGCTTCCCTGGTGCATGCTGGCACTGCTGATAATGTGACATTCCTTCTACTACAGGGGTACCGATGAGCTCCTGGGAGTGATGGACAAAGTCACCATCATCAATTCCACTTTGGGAAAAGCTCTTGGAGGAGCTGCAGGTGAAGGTGTTTCCTGACCAAGGCTCTCCATGCCCTAAAAAGCTTCACAGCATCACTCTGATGTTTCCTTCCTCTACCTAATAATAGAGCCACAAATGCATGTTTTTCTACCAGTGACATGAGGCTCAGTTTGGGACCCTGCTGCAGGGTCAAGGGAGGTCCTGCCATGTGCTTCTTTTACTTCCATCTTCCTCATGCATTTGCCTTTGGAGTCAAGGTGGAAACTCTTAGTAAAAGGCATCAACTGTGATGTTTTTGGGCCCGCTTTGTACTGAAATTCCTCCTGTAGGTGACAGGTTACTCTGGTGTTCCTTGTCCATTTCTCTTTCATCTATCTGCAGGTGGGTACACAACTGGCCCCAAGCCCCTCATTGATTTGCTCCGACAGCGTTCCCGCCCATACCTCTTCTCCAACAGCCTGCCCCCCGCTGTGGTGGGCTGCGCATCCAAGGCCCTGGACCTGCTCATGCAGAGCAATGCCATTGCACAGTCCATGGCTGCCAAGACGCAACGGTGAGGGGGCCACGCTGGGATGGGAACAGGGGGAGAGGTTCGTTAGGAATGTGTTGTCCATGTGTGTTTATTCACCCCTCAGTGACAGCCATAGGTGGTTTGCCAGTCATGGCCAGGGGTGCTCAGGGGAAGCCACAGGATGTGCCTGTGTGTGCCAGACAGATCTGGATGCTCTGTGTGCTGGGACAAGTCTGCCCCTCAAAGAGCTGCAGCCCCATGGGGCTGAGCAGGAAATGGCAGGAGGTCACTCTGAAAAGAGAGATCCCTTCCCTGAATAGGAGATGCAATTTGGAGCAGCACCACATCCAGCCCTCGGTGGCTGGGGCTCTCAGGGGAAAGCGAGGCAGTGGTCCCCTAAGGAAAGGGGTGATGAGGTTTGCCTCATCCTCTTGTTCTCTTCACCAGGTTCAGAAGTAAGATGACGGCAGCCGGCTTTACCATCTCAGGGAAAGACCACCCCATCTGTCCTGTCATGCTTGGGGATGCTCGCCTGGCTGCAGTGATGGCTGAGGACATGCTGAACAGAGGTGAGCTGGAGAGGGAGCTCTAGATGCAGACACATGGCCTGAGGGACAGGACAGCTGGTGGTAGTGCTACCACCATCCCTCCTCCAGAGGATGTTCCTGCATAAAACCTGTTATTTCTTTAGCCTCCACCTGCAAATGTCCTCTTGGACTGCCCCAGACATGGCTGACTTCACCTCCTCTATGTTGGAGGTGGGAGGATACATTGGCCCTCTTGTCCTGCTATGCTGAACTCCATCCCCACCACTGGCCCTAACCCTCATTTCCATGCTTGGGAGCAGATGCCGCATGAAAACCCTGAAGCCTGGAAATGGTTGAGAGGGGAGGGAGGATCCAAAAGCCCCTCTATCACCCAATACCACCTCAGCCTCCCTCCCTGCAAGCCAGCTCTAACTCTCCCTGCATTTCCTCCTCAGGCATTTATGTCATTGGCTTCAGCTACCCTGTGGTCCCCAAGGGAAAGGCCCGTATCCGGGTCCAGATCTCAGCTGTACACAGCGATGAGGATATTGACCACTGTGTGGAAGCCTTCACTGAGGTGGGACGAAAACACGGAGCGATCCTTTGAGGGGCCAGCAAACACCCTCCTGTGGCGCTGTCCTTGCCCATGACCAAGTGCCTGTGCAAGGGGGAAAGGCTTGAGGAGCATGCTGCTAAAAGCAGGACCAATTGTCAAGGCATCACGGGAAGCTGTGGCTGTTGCAGTGTGCAGCGCTGGCAGCCAGCTCTTGCATCATTAAAGGTGTCCTGCAGTGCAGCGGATATTTGTCTGGCTCTTGTTTTCTCATTCAGGAGCTGCAGTCCATCCCCATCTCCTCCTTGCTGTGGCCGGACACTGATGTGTCTTTCTGGAAGCCTCAGTCCTGGCGTAGAAGCACTGCAGCTCATGCTGCCTTCTGCTGATGGAAATGTAGCATTGCTGCTATGCCTGATGTCACCTGCTTCCTCTGTGCTCTTCTGCAGGTCCAGTAGCACCACCCTGGTATATCTGCTAGCTGTAATTCCCCACTGAGGCATGGGCCTTCCTAAATCTTTAGCAAGCTGTGCTAGCAGCAACTAGTCTGAGACAGGACATGGGCCAGCTGAAACTCTTGTGCTCCTTTCTCCCCTTCTCACTCTGTGGTGCTAGGTGTGAGGCTTGCTTAGTCCCTGGGGCTGGCTTTAAGGTTTTACCCATCACTACGGTGCTCCCAAACCTGATCTGGGTGCTGCATCTTGCCCCAGAAAGGCTGCTGGGCAGAAGCAAGCCAAGGTGGCAGAGGCCAGCAGCAGGGTGAGGGGGCCTGCGTCTGCCTGGGGCTGAAGCTGAGGGAAGAGCAGCTGCCAGAAACCTGTAATTTTCCTCCATCAGCTGCAGGCTGGGATCGCTGGATTTGTTCCGGCAAGCCATGCTGGGGTACCAATTTAGCACTCGAGCTAAGTGGGACCTGGGCATCTCTCAGGATTGCTTTGTTTGCATCAGTTTTGCTGCAGATGAGAAATCATGTGTGACCTGCTGTCTGCCCACGTGCTCAGCTGAGGACCAGCTGCCTCCCCAGCAGCCAGGGACAGCTTCCAGCCACAATGAGGTTGTGCTGTGCTTGGGTACCCAAGCACTGAGTCATGTTAACAAAGCTCTGCTCTGAAAATGCTACCTGCTGTTAGGCATTCAGGGGGCGAGCTACAGGGCAGTAATGTATCTGACCTGAACCAAAGCAGCTGCCAGAGAATACAGATGTTAATCCAGGACTGCAGGGGTTGATAGGATGTAGAAGGCAGGGGAAAAACGCCTTTTCCACAGGGCTGCCACCAGTCTCTGTTACAGCAGCTGGTAGCACAACTTTGTGCCAGTTTTGTTTAATTTTCCATCCCCACAGGACCCTGAGCTCAGCCTGCTGATAAAGTATGATACCGAGCTCCCTCTGCATAGCACCAGTACTGCAAACCGTTCCCCTTATCAACAAGCAGTATCTTGGGAATGGGGAATGTAATGGGGAAGCGGCAGGAGGCTGCACTCAAGCCCCTCTTGCCTCAGTCAGATGGGCTCTGGGACAGGGCTCAACCTGAGCCACCACTGTTTTAAGCCCATGCATGTGCACCCTCTCGCTCCCCCCTACTTGCACACCTTTGCAATCCTGTTCCATGCTCCCACCTCTCTCCCTCCTGTTGGTCTCCGTGCTGGTGTCTTTGCTGCACTCAGGGCAGCCAACCCAAGCTGTTTAACCTTGCTCCAGCACTCCAGTCCCCATCAGCGGAGAACAGCCATACAGATGTCTCTCACCACTCAGCTCAGCAGCCTCCCTCACTGCAATACACACACTTGTCCTTGTGTGCACACAAGGGCTCTGTGCTCCTCGCCTCCTCTCTGCCTCCCTCTCCTCTCTGTTTCTCCCAGTTTCCCCCCATTCTCCATCTTCCCCTCCACCCGCTTCAAGGCCAAGCTCTGCAGCAGACTGTGGTTTGCATGACACAGGAATGCAGGAAGGCAGGAGGATCAGGTGATGGCACATGGGAAATGAACAATGCGGCACCCATTGACTGCAGCCACTGTGTTAATAGCACGTTCCCAGGCAAAGCCTCCAACTCTTTATTTCTTCAGGCCTCCCAATGAAGGTCTGATGTACAGCTCTGTGTCGCTTTTAGCCCAGAAAGCAGAGGGCTTTTTGCTGGGTGGAATGTAGAAGCAGATGCCACTTTTTAAGGATGCAGTTCCCACACCGGGCTCACCGACCCACCCCAGACCCTGTACACTGCTCTGCCAGGCTTCCCCGTGGGTCTTGAGCCATTGCCCTCTACACCATAGGTGTGGGATCATTCTATCTCACCCATTGTAGCTCGAAGCAGGACACTGTCTATCCCATCCCATTTCCATAGCCACCCCCAAAATCACTTCCAGCTGTGGGTCTTTGCCCACCCCCCCACTTCTTCCACCCTTACCAGGCTGCCCCATTGCAGCCCCAAACCTGCTCTCCTTCCCAGTGATGCCCTCCAGCCCCTATCCACACCGTTTCCACCCTGATCCGCGACCCAGTTGCCTCGCCCCTTTCCCTGCTGGCATCCCTCTGCCCTTGCTCCCTGATGCCCCAGCTTGGACTGAGTCCACTGGGGCTGATGGGAAAAGGGTCTGAACCTGCTGTCGGGTGCCTCGATTGCCCATTCCCACATGGGTGCTAATACCTCCCTGTGCTGGTGGGTGAGGTGCAAAGAAGCTGTGTCCCCTCCCCAGGAGCTTCATCCAGAAACAGCAATGACTGCAGCTGATCCCACTTCATTCTGAAGGTTTATTTCTTCATGTCAGGGTTTATCCCCCAGCGCCCTGGCCCTGAGGCTGAGTCCAGGCAGCTGTTTGGCTGCAAGAACAGACACCGGTGGTGGAGCTGTCCTCCTGCACCCCCTCAGCGGCAGGAGCACTTGCAGGCGGCCACAACCGGGTATGGGATCTGCCGCCATGCGCAGCGCGGGGGCCCGGGTTGCTGCATGGCCCAGCAGTGCCAGGCCAGCAGCTTGATGTGTGTGAGCTGTGCGGGGCGGCAGCCCATGCCGGGGGGCCAGGAGCAGCTGCGGGGCCCGGTCTCGCAGGCAGTGTGGCGCACCCAGCGCGGCCAGAACACAGCTCCCAGGTCGACCCACGTGGAGGTGAGGCGGCAGGCAGCCTGCTCCACCAGCCACTGCCGCAGGCTGTGGGACGCAGCGCCCCGCAGCTCAGGGGACAGAGCCGGGCCGGGGGGCAGCAGCGCGGGCAGCTCAAGCCCCTCAGCCTCTCGCCACAGCTTGCGGCGGTAGCGCCCGGCGCCGTCTGCCAGGTCCCGGCTCTGGGTCTCCAGGTTGTGCTCGAGGATGCTGTTATTGCGGCGGTGCGGCTCCGCGGTGGCCATCCAGAACGGGTCGAAGGCTGAGCCCAGCAGCCGGTGCAGCTGCCTGGGCCGCAGGTGGCGCGGCTTGGGGTAATAGTGGTAGTCCTCAGGCGACAGCGAGAGGCTGTATGGCCGTACCGGGGCCGAGGGGCGGCCGCGCAGGATGTGGGCACTGGGGCCAGCGGCGCCCGACGGCGGGAGCGGCAGCTCCTGGGGTTCATCCAGAGGTGGCGGCGGGCCCGGGATGCTCGGCTGTGGGAGCAGGCAGAGGAGGAGGAGGAAGAGGCAGCGCTGGTGTGCTCCGTCCATGGCAAGCGGCACTGCGACAGGCTGTGCTGCGGACTGCGTACCGCCGCAGTCCCTGGGTTATCAGCGTGTCCTGAGACATGGCCTTCCCCTTTTCCTTTGTTACAGTGGCTGATAGCGAGCCGGCAGGGACACCTCGCTCCTCCAGACAGAGGGGCAGGCGGGGACGAGAGGTCACGTTGTCCCTCTTACTAGCAGAGGGATGCCACCAACCGGGGCATAGGGCTGCTGTGGAGGGGAAGGGGTCAGTGCCTCCTCCTTCTCCATCATTTGAAAAGACTTCCCAGTGAAGGGAAGCCGGTGGCCTTCAGGTCTTGCTGGAGAAGGACCACCAAGCCCCACTTGTCCTCAGCGCACCTAGAAATCTGCAGCACACAGGTCCATTGGGGGTATAGACACAACGGCAGGGCAGAAGGTAGCAGGTCATCGCTTCTCAGCACATCAGGGAGCACATGGGCTGTCCTAGGGCTGAACCTCTGGAGGTGGCCTCCCTGGAGAGCTTGTTCTCCCTCCCCACACTGCGTTGCCCAGGCAATGCTGGCGGATGGCAGAGCTGGGCTGGATGGAAACCAAAACCAGCTTTCCCCTCTTTCCCCAGGTCAGGTATTGTGGGAGAAACTTCGTCTCCTCTGTGCCGTGCTACTAACAGTTAATTAGTAGCAGCTAGCCATAGCAATTAATGCTCCTGTTCCAGAGGGTTTGGACCTATATCCCAAGGACGAAGCAGGGGCCAGGCTCACCGTGGTGTGATATTCATGTTCCCAGAGGCACTGGGCAACATGTCCTGACCACCCAGCACCGAGGGGTGCCTGCAAGGCTTGCCAGGGCCCATGGGACCCTGCTCCCCTTCATCCTGTCTCTCACACCAGAGAGCATCAGGCTTTTTCTGCACTGCCCCCTCCTCTGTGGAGGTGCAGGGAGCAGCTGAGCCTGCTGAAGGCTGGGCAGAGAGGAGTTAACTCCAAACCCAACCTCAGGGAGAAGAAAAAAAACACCCAACAGAGATCAGTGGACCAGCATCAAGAGCAGAGGGGGGGAAAAGGGGGAGACAGAGAGAGGAAAGGAGCTCCAGCAGGAGAGACACGCGTGCGAGAGCCAGGAGAAGAGAGAGCAGAGCCGGCGGCGGGCAAGGGGAGGCAGCGCAGCAGCGGGCAGGGGGACGGTGCTGCCGGGACAAACTCTCTGCATCCTCCTCGCCACCGCTGCCTGGGCTGGACAGGAGCTTCCCCCAGCGAGCTGCGAAGCTGCAGGCCCTTCCTCGCAGAGGTGAGTGCCAGCTCCCCAAAACGAGAGGTGGCCTCGGGCTCCCTGAGCAGGGACACCACGCAAGGCGCGTGCCCAGAGGGAGGTCGGGGTCCTCTGTTTGAGTAAGGAGATGCCACGGGGCTGTCTGGAGGAGACAGTTACCAGTAGGACAGAGGGGACTGCAGAGCCAGAGAGGTAGGGCAAACCTTTTCCTGTGATATAGAGAGGCAGCCGGGAAGGAGAGGTGGTGGGAGCCAAGGGATGGGGGAGCATGGGGTGAAGGAGCTTGTGTGGTCCAAAATAGGGTTAACTGCATGTCAACAGCGCTAGATAATGGTGTCTTTCCCTCTTGGTTGCTGCTCAGCCAAGGACAATTTGTTCTAATGATAGCACAGCATGGCTCGCTAGCAGATGGGCTGTTGGAGCTCTCCACCTGAGCACGGTGTTAGGGCTGGAGGAAGTTTTGTAGCAAGCCACAGTATCTTGAGCTGCAGTAATTGTTCATCCCTGCGGTTGATCGTCACTCCTTCACAATGATCATCATATTGTGTTTCAGGTGGCTCCAAGGTCTCCCTCCCTGACCCCATTCTCTCCTAGTTGCCACCATCCAGCGTGAGGCCACCCCTCAGCATCAGGAAAAGGTGCCCTTATCTGCCTCTCCTCTGCAGAGGACAATTACTGCGCAGGGAACAAGGAGCAGCCAGCTCCTGGGTCAAGGTGGTCCCAGCTTAAGGAGCTTCTTTGGGGTTGGGAGTGTGATGGGGTGCTGCTGCTGCAGGGTGTCATCCAGACATCAGGTCCCTGCTGCTGGACGTGGCACAGCCCTGGGGTGAGTGTGCCAGGACCATTCACTGCCAACGGCAGCCTTCTTCCCCATGGCATGTGGAGCAGCAGCAGAGATTCAGATTTGCCAAAGCAAACAATCCCAAAAGGTTTAGCAGCTTTAGGATTACAGGACAAATGTAGGGGATGCCACGCGGCAGGGCAGGGGGTCCTTCAGGAGGCTGGGAGCAAGGAGATGTTGTGATGAGGATGTGAATCTGGGCAGGAGAAAAGGACTTCAGCTCCTCTCAAGCCAGGCAGATGTGGGCTGACTGATCCCAGCAGCATCCTGCTGGAGACATCACGAGGATCTTGATGTCATAATTTAACCAGCTGGTTGGTTTTGGCATCTCTGGGAGAAATGTGGGCATCAAACAAAGGCTGGGATCAGGCTCCTTAGGGCCATAGCTCTGGTGGCCACTGTGGTCAACAATGACCAGCACCCACATGCTTATGGCCATGTATAGGTGCTGTGTCTCCCTTTCTCTCTTCACAGGTCAGATGGGCAGATGCCAGGGGGATGGAATGCTTCTTCCAACAGTCCAGAGCTGCGAGCAGCCGGGATTATTGTGCCCGTTATCTTCTCCCTCATCTTCCTCCTCGGTACCGTGGGGAACGGGCTGGTGCTGGCCGTGCTGCTGCGGAATGGTCAAGTCATTAACACCACCAACCTCTTCATCCTTAACCTGGCCATGGCTGACCTGTGCTTCATCATCTGCTGCGTCCCCTTCCAGGCCACCATTTACACCCTGGATGGGTGGCTTTTTGGGGCCTTTGCTTGCAAGGCTGTGCATTTCCTGATCTACCTCACCATGTACGCCAGCAGCTTCACCCTGGCTGCTGTCTCCATTGACAGGTACGTGTCCCCTTCCCTGTGAATCCCTCAGCTCAGGGACAATGTGTTTGCCACCCCTGAGCTAAAGGGTGGGAGAAGGACCAATGCTTACCCTGTTGAATGTTCTGTAAAAAGCACATAGGGTCTCCCCATGTCCTCTCTCAGCACCAAGCCAACCTCTTGGCTTGGTTACCCAGCTCTCACTTGGGAAGAAGTGCAGGCACATACTTAGGTTTAGTGTCCACTAGGTAAAACCAAAACAGCAAAAGCCCCAGGGCAGCAACACACCACAGGAGAAACAAGGAGGCTCTGGGTCCTGCTCCTATCCTTCTCTTCCCTGGTTCATGAGGCACACTGGATGACCTTCCCAAGCTAGCAACAGCAGAGCACGTGATGGAGATCTCAGACCTGCTGTTGGGATGACCCTGATCTCTATTCACCAACCAAGAGGTGGGGGAGAGGGAAAGATGGGAGGCTGCATGGGAAAGGGTGCATAGCTCCACAGGGCAGGAGCGATACCTCATCTCACCCTTGTTGCGTTTGTGCCACTCCTCCTTCCCCTCCTCGGCAGGTACCTGGCCATTCGCTACCCACTGAAGTCCCGGGATCTCCGCACCTCCCGAAACGCAGGAGTGGCCATTATAGCAATCTGGTCACTGTCGCTGCTCTTTGCGGGGCCTTACCTCAGTTACTATCAGATTGTCCATTACCACGGGGTGCCCATCTGTGTCCCCATCTGGGAGAACCAGCGCCGGAAGATTCTGGACATCCTCACATTTGTCTTTGGATACCTTCTGCCCGTGACCGTTGTGAGCCTGGCATACGCCAGGACCATCAAGTTCCTGTGGACCTCCGTAGATCCCATAGAAAGAATCTCAGATTCCCGGAAGGCCAAGCGTAAGGTCACCAAGATGATTGTGGCTGTGGCCATCCTGTTCTGCCTCTGCTGGCTGCCCCACCACCTGGTCATCCTGTGCTTCTGGTTTGGCCACTTCCCCTTCAACCGAGCCACTTACGTTTGCCGCCTGGCTTCCCACTGCCTTTCCTATGCCAACTCCTGCCTCAATCCCATCGTCTATGCCCTCATCTCCAAGCATTTCCGCAAGCGTTTCAAGCAGGTCTTCACCTGCCTCTTCCTGCAGAACAAGACCAGGAAGAAGAAGAAGACATTTAGAAAGAAAGTCCATGTGGTCAATGTGGGCAAAGGTTTCACCAACAGTACCAAAGGTTTCTATGGAGCCAACAATGAAGTGGCCCATGTCCCAGAGGAGAACACCAGGAAGAGGGATCCTGAAGGTGCTGGTCATGCCAGAGCATGGACTCACCAGCTACAAGATGCTATGTTCTCTGCTCAGAAGGAGCTGCTGGAGGAGGAAAGTTTGGCAACAGCTGGCCATCCCCTAGCTATGACCCCCAAGAGGAGCTCAGGAGTTTCTGACTGTTCACTACAGATGAACAAAGTGAAGAAACCTCTTTTCCAGCCAGTGAGTAGCTACTCCATTCCCAAACAGGTAGAATAATTTGGGGCAGAGAGGAATGTATGCAGCAGAGCCACCAAAAGATCCTGTGGCAATGGTTGACCTGTTGTCACTACTCACCTTCACTCACAGGCCCACAGTGCATAGGAATGGCACAATCCACATGTACAGATGCAGAATGGAGGGACATGTTAATGTGGCACCAAGTGATCTGGGTGACATTTCTGCAACAGGTTTTAAGGCCTCCATTCCCCAGCTTCCTAACTTGCTAATTTTGTACAGCACCTTGGAACTCTAAGAGGGAGGCACCAAAATGAAAACATCCTGGTAGGAAATCCAGGCTGTTAAAGGCACATCAGAGCATGGGTGGGAAGGATGGAGACAGTGCATGGGGACCTGAGTGTGAATAGGGTAGCTGTCAGCCTCTATCCTGGCAGCCCCAAGCAGGGACACACTGACCCCTGTCTACATGACCTTCTTTTCCCATGGGCAACCCTTGTCCACCTCCATCCCGTTCCCTAGTCCCTGCATTCAGATCAAAGGACCTTTGCCACACTGGCTGATGTACAAGGAAGTCAGCCATCTGTGCCAACAGCTCAGTGATGCAAACTCTGCAGCAGTCATTAGTCATACTCAAATGCTTTATGCCACAGCAGGTGAAGGATGGAAAGGCTTATGTGCTGACACCTCTGTGTGCCTCCCCTTTGCACATGCGGCTTCTCTGAAGTTCAAGGAGGAGCAGACCATCTGTTCAGCCTCTTCTCTCCACCCTGCCCCACCACAAATACTCGCTGGAGGATGCTCCTGTCCCCTAGAGCTCTGTCCCACATGGCTTTAGCTTTTGCAAGCAGATCCTGCAGGACACTGTCCCAATTCACGGTGCTGCTTGCAGTTCAGACGTATTTCCTGACAGCCATTTTCAGTTCTTCCTAAACAAATCAAGTAACTCCTCCTTTCCCCATGTTGCTCCACCTGATCCGCCCCTCTGCTTACTTTCTGTTTGCTTTTTGCAGGTTCCTGAGGGATTGCTGCCTCCGCTTTGATCTTTGCTTGCTACTTGGAGCTCCATCCCTTCCTTCTGTGGCTGAAGGACCTGTTGCTCTCTGAGCAGTGAGGTTGTTCAGTGATGTTAGCCCTGTGTGTGTGGTTTACTGACTCAGCCAGACAACTTTTTTTCATGTGATGATGACAATTGTGAGAGGAACAATGGCTGTCACCAAAGCAGAAGGTAGTAGCCAGGCTGCTAAAAGAGCCATGGAGCCAGGGAACAGTCATGGTGAGGCAAAGGAGAAAGAAACAGGCCTGTAATACCCATGTGCACTTAGTTCTTGTCTCCTCAGTGCCCCTTTCTATCTGAAGGTGCTGGAATATCTCCCCTGCTTGACCTTAATAAACCCTGGTAATTTCCTTCTCCTGCCACATTTGCTGTGTGCTGGATACAATCTCTGCCTGGCCTGGGGCACTGCAGGTTGGGTTCTAGGTGGTGGAGGCTGTGTGAGCCATCTGACCCAAGTCTGGTGCTCCCAGCTTGCTAGCAGGGTAGCATTTGTTTTGCTTGACTTCACAGGCACTGCATAAATGTACAGAAGAAGAAAAGCTGAGGGGTTTAATACCTATGTCTCAGAAACATAAGAGAAAGTCAGTGTTCAAGAGAAAGTCGGAGAGGAAGACAACAGGAGAAAGAGGGGAAAGGATGGAGGGTGAGATGATGGGGTGGGAGTAACATAAATGAGGTATGTGTGGAGCTGGGAGGTGCCATCCAGAGGGACAGAAAGCAGCAGTGGGAAGGCAGGGCAAAGCGAGGGGCTAGAAGGAGAGGGCAGAAGGGAGGACAAAAGGGCATGAGGGAGGTGAGAAGCAATGTGCTGGCAGAGCACATAAGTTTTGGCAGGAGCCTTCTCCTCACCCCCTGTTGTCATTCTGCTCCAGAGCTGGGGTGAGCATCACTTGGCTGTGGTGGACCCCAGTCCCAAAGCAGCTTTCTCCAGCATTGCTTTGCATCATCAGGCTGCCAGAGAAGGCAGAAAAGCACCACCTAAGCAAGACTTTTGACCAGCGTCGTGAGGGAGCCAGTGGGATTTGCACTGCTGCAATGCTGAGGTCCAGGCATGTGGCTGCCTTCATGCAGCTCCCATTTGGTCACTTCATCATGACATGAGTGGTGAGGGGAGGTAAACCAAGTAGGGTACTCAGCTTCCCCACTGTGCCAAGCCTATGTGCCGCAGGTCACTGCAGCCACCTCTGTGGGATGAGACAGCTTTGCCATGGGGACACAAGCGGTGTGACGCCACTTGGCTTGTGGGTGCAAGCAGGAGAGATCCTGCCTTGTTTGAGCCTCAAACCTGTGGCCAGAGAGCTTTTTTGATGATGTCGTAGGACAAGACCAGGAAGACCTAGAAAGCAGACAAAGCTCACCTGAGAGACTGTGAGGGACAAAAAGAACTGCTTTCGTTGGACCTGGTTCCAAGGGAACAGCCCATGGAAGGTCATCCAAGGTGAGGGAGATACCTGTTAGCATCACACTTTCTGACTGTGTCTCAGGGGCTTCACTTTCTTATGGGAAAAGCCAGGATCATCAGACCCACACCTCATCACCACTGAGACGGGTTTCTGTTGGCAATGAAAGGGATGAGCTTACTCACACAGACCCATTACACTGAGCTCAAGCCCCACAGAACTCCTCTGCCACCTCCTCCGCAATCCTGCAGCACCTCTCAGATACCTCAGCTGCAAATCATTAGACCTGCCATCATCCTGCATCAATATTTAGGAGAGACTCTACATGACTGCAAAAGCCCTCTTTTTCCTTAATTACATATGGCATTTAATTAGTGCTATGTGGCTCCTGAGTGTGAACTCTTCATGCGGAGGCAGATCTGCACCCATAATGCCTTGAACATCAGGCAGTAAGGAGCTCACAGAGCTGTGATATGCATGACCAGAGCCATGAGCCCCCTTATTTCTCTTCTCTTTCTGTCCCCTGCTCCTGATTGTGTAATCTTCCCATTGCTTTGTCCTGCTCACTCTTAAAATTCCCAGGTGATGTGGTATTTCTAATCTTTGCTGAAGCTGCTGCACGCCTCGCTAGAGCTCAGCAATAAGGACAGCCCTTTCCCATGCAGAGCCCAGCCAAAGTGCTGCACTGGGAATGATCTTTCTTTTCCATTCAAGTATTTGATGCTGCTCTCTGCACTCTGTGACTCCCTCGCCTCCTATCCTTGTTTCTGAGGGTAGATTTACATTAGTCATTAGGAAGAAGTTCTTCCCTGTGAGGGTGGTGAGGCACTGGCACAGGTTACCCAGAGAAGCTGTGGCTGCCCCATCCCTGGCAGTGTTCAAGGCCAGGTTGGATGGGGCTTGGAGCAACCTGGTCTGGTGGAAGGTGTCCCTGCCCATGGCAGGGGGTTGGAACTGGATAAGCTTTAAGGTCCCTTCCAACCCAAACCAGTCTATGATTTCTCCAGCTCCTTTCCTCCATGCTGGCTGTTGCTCCCCTGTGGCCATTGCCTCTCGGAAGCACGTCCAGCATGCTTTGCTTATCTTTCTGGGAATGGGTAGTCCTGCAGCCACCCTCTGCATGCAAGGCTGGTGGTCAGCTCTCATGGCCTCAAGCAGCCTCTGGGTAACAAATGTATATTCCTCATGTCTGTGGGTGAGGACTCACTTCAGAGTCCAAAGTATTGGAGAGAGAAGGGAACAGCAGCCAGAAGCAGTGATGCCAGCACAGCCAGACACTGCCTGTTCTTGCCCACAAACAGCCAGGCTATTGCTCTCCCCTAATCCTGCTCCTCCTGGTTCCAGCTTGCAAAGAGAGCAGATCAGGTTGGGACTGACTGTTGCACATTGGGGCGAAGCCTACCTTAACAAATCAGGACAGAAAGAAGATCTGGGGGAAGGTCTTCTTGCTGAAGCACAGCAAGCATCTGCCATCACCGGCTCCCATCCCTAACTTCTGGCTGGTGCTAAGCCCCAGTTTTGGAGAGCATGTGAGTGGGAAGGGCAGACACCGAGCCTGGGTTTGGAGGCTCCAGAGTCAGGAGGGAATTCCTGTCTGCCCAGTAACAGCACACATGCTGTAACCGGTCTCTGAGCTCAGAAGCAGAGGTGAAGGTGCCATGTCCTCGACAGAGACAGGTTTAATTAAAGCTGAAAAGAGCTTGATTGCTGCTTTCCCCACAACCTTCTCTCCAGACCAATTAACATTCTGGCAGTCTCTGCTCCCAGCTTCTCACCTTAATTAATGACTCCTTGCTTGCATTTTCTTTCCAGCTTGTCATCACTTGGTCTGACAAGCTCGGCTTTAATCCTGCAGAGGCTGTTTTGCCACATCGGCTGAGCACAACCATGGCGTGTCCCTCTGCAGAGACATGGGGCTGGGGGAGATGGGAAGCTGCCTGAAACTCTGTCAGAGCAACAGGTTCAAGTGCTGCCTGTGTTTCCCCTTGTGCCCATGGGAACAGGACCTTGTACAGACCCACTCTGTGAGCAGCCAGGACAGCCTACAAAGGCAGCTCACAAGCAGAGAGGCAGTGCTGTGACAGGGGTGGTCAGGGCATGTAGCACTATTAACTATAGGGAATTACAGTTATATGCTTTTGAGTTTAGCTGCTGGTTCCTAATCCGTGACCAGCCTTAACAGTTGCCAGCTAATTATTTTAACTCTTCCAACAACCATGTGCTCTCTTCCCCTCTCAGAGCTTTCACAGAAAAACAGAGGAATGCTATTTGCCATATCACCTTCACCAGCTTCTAATCAAAACTGCTCTCTTCTGCCTTGTCACCTCATTGCCCTGAGCTGCCAAGGGCTGCTTTCCAATGCAGGCCAGGCACAGTGCACGAAGAAGGTATCTTTCTACAGGTACCTTTCTGTAATGGAAGTGTCCTGGTTTTGGCTGGGATACCGTTAACTTTCTCCCCAGTAGCTGGTGCAGTGCTGTGTTTTGGCTTCACTCTGAGAATGATGCTGATAACACACTGATGTTTTAGTTGTTGCTAAATAGTGCTTATTCTGATGGAGGACTTTTCGGTCTCTCATGCCCTGCCAGTGAGGAGGGGCATGAAAAGTTGGGAGGGAGCACAGCCAGGACTGCTGACCTGAATATCCAAAGAGATATTCCATATCACAGATTATCACGCTCAGTATATAAACTGTGCGAGTTGGCAGGAAGGGATTGATTGCTGCTTGAGGATGGGCAAGTGGTGAGCAATTGTACTGTGCATCACTTGTGTTTGTTGGGTTTTTTCTTCTATTTTTTCCTTTTCATTACGATTATTATTATATTTTACCTTATTTCAATTATTACACTGTTCTTATCTCAACATGTTTTACCTTTTCCTGATTCTCCTCCCCATCCCACTGCAGGGAGGGGAGTTAGCAACTAGCTGCATGGTACTTAGTGCCGACTAGGGTTAAACCACAAGGAGAAGACATCTGTTTCGCTCATGGAATGAGCGAAGAAAGCTGATGAAAGGGTGGGAAGTTTCCCAAGGATGCTTCATAGGTCTTCTTTAGCGGCACTGACAATTGCAATGATGGATTTGGAGTCTGCTAGAAAGGCAAAGGTGGAGTAAGTAACAGGGTTGAGATGTTGGCTCAATACCCTGGAGTTTAATTATTTCAGCTGTTGGAGAGCTGAACTGGTTCTTGATGTTTGCATACACTGCAGCGTGTGCTTTGCGTTTGCTTGTGTGGGTGAGTGGCCACTTCAGCAAAAGGCCTTTTGCTTAGTAACATCCATGCAGCTTTGCTGGGAGGCTTTCTTCGGGGCTGTTGCTGTAGGTCCCTCGTGAGACACAAGTAGGTTTTCAGCCTTCGCTTCCTTGCATGAGCCAGGTCCTCAACCTGGCTGCTTTTGGTTGCATTTTACAGCACAGCAGAGCTGGGGAGGTTGTCGCTGGGTTCGGTGGCTGGGGATTAAGCATGTCACCGCAGAGCCGTGCTCTGAGAGAGGGGGGAAATGGAGTGTATTTGAAGGCTGGGTAGTGGTGAGGGGAAAGCAAGGCCTTGGGTTAAGTCCTGGTTGACATTATGGCCCTGAGGACGGGGATACACCACTGCTCAGGAAGGGACCCGGAACGTGTGTTTGATGGTGTAGCACAAGGAAAATGATGAGGTTGGACTAAGTTTAATGGCAAAATAAAGAGCAGAAGGAAAGCTGTCCTGTTGTTTCCATTCCCCATTACTGCAGCAGACACCTCTGGAAGATGCAGCAAGCTGCCATCAATCTCACAGCTATGGGCTGTGTAGGGAAATCTGTGGCTCAGGGTGCAAGGTCAGACAGGAGAGCTGCTGGGACAGGCTGAAGACTCTTGGCCAGGAACAGCAGAAAAAAGACAGGGCCAGTGGACAGCTCTCAGCACAGCATAAAGAAAACATGTACTCCTCCTCCCCTGAATCTTTTTCCTTCTTTCCCTTTCCAGCACCTACCTCCTTTTCTAGACTCAGCTGCTGAGCATGGCAGGGTAGTCAAGACTTTCACATGACCAGCTGACACAAAGAAGCCTAAAACTTTTCCCAGTCCAGTGCCAAACACATGACATGGTTCTCAGCAGCCCAGTGCTTCATCCCTGAGGCAGGAAAGCAGAACTGACTGTGGAAATCCATAGAATGATTCCTACATGATGCATTTTTTCCCCCACTGAAGACCAGATACCCTTTTCTCTTTCTTTTCTGGTGTTATCACTAAAGAAGTGGCAAAACTTCCTGTAAGCCTACTTGTTTAATTTGCCTCAGCTCATTGTGCCAGTTGCCCATTGAGGGAGCAGAGCTCCAAAAGAAGCAAAGCAATTGCTCCTGGCTGGCTGCAGAGCCCCCACCTTTCCCCTCTGAGCATCAGGAGTAGCCATGAAAAACTCCAGTACCAGGCAAGACAAAGGCCTGAAAAGCCGTGGACAGTAATATCAAGTGGGCTGAGCTGAAAGCTTTGTTCAAGTCCCAGTGAAGTGTATTCCTGGATCTGAGGAAAGCTTCCATGCTCTGCCTCATTAGCAGACAACATCAGCAACTAAGGTAACTGCAGCAATAAAGAGCATTTCATCTGCCTGCTCTTTTGGCACCCTAATGGTCTCCTCAGCAACAAGGCTGTTGAGTGCAGAAGTGCTGACAGCCGGGGGTATGTGGACACCAAGACTAGACTGTGAAGACGGGAAGAAACAAGACAGGTAAAGACGGGACATGAAGGTCAACTGCTCCTCACACAGGGACCACTCTGGAAATTCTCTGCCTGCCCAGATGTCCCTCCACAGCCCTCATTCCCTTGATGTCTCTTCACAGCACAGCCATTTTACTTGACACGGGGCAAGGCATTACTTCAGCCACCTCTCCACCAGCTCCATACTTTTGCAGGAGGGCAAACTGGGCCAGGCTGCTTTTCCTCTTTGTAAAACACCCCCCGATCTTCCAGCTTGAAGCAATCCTACTGAGGTTATCTTTCCTCTATTTGTATGCTTTCACAGCAACTAACTAGAGTTAGAAGTTTGGATTTCTACACTGTGGGAGTCCAGATCAGAAGGTGAGTCAGCAACTGTGTACTGCAATCTGCAAACAGACTGGTGTTTGAATTCAAACAACTTTGTATTGACAAAGTACCAAGTTGATTTCAGTACCAGGTATGAGAGTAGCAGTTCCCAAGTGCTGTGCTGTGTATGGGGTCTGGAACACACTTAAAGAAAGAGGAAGGAGATGCTTTGAGAAAGAAGAGAGTTTGGCTGAGGAGTCTGAAAAGGCTGGCAGGGTTTTATTGATGTTTAAATACAAAAAGCTCAGATTGTCTCCCACCCCCTCAGCATTCTTCTCATCCAGAGTATTGTAATGAAGTATCGGCATTCACAGTGATAGCTCCAGCCAGACCACAAGACTATTAATCCCAGTCTTGGCCTCAAAGTACTTCATGGATGAATTCGTCTAAAAGCCATGCATATTGCTGGTATCTCAGCTTTGAGCATGGAGTCCACTTAGCCTCTTCCTGGACAAGAGGTATTAGAGAGCATGCTGACCTGAAAGTCTCTGAAGAATGCTCCAAACTGTGCCTGTTGCATGGTTAAGCTGTATCCTAAAGAATGAATGCTTTCAAATCAGTGATTCCCAAGCTGTGGGATGGGTACTGCTACCAGCACACCATGTCATTTAGGTGCGGTACACAGATGGGAACTCGGGATTGCTATTGAGCATGTTCTTGTCACTGCTGCTGTTGGCACCATACCAGCAAGATTTCATGGATCCCTGCTCTGTATTTAAATCTTCAATACCAATCACAGTGGGGCAGAAACTAGAGAGCAGCAAGAGTAATTCCCTGCATCCTTCATCACTGCATCACTTCAGGCTCTCAGCAGAGGTCAGAACCCATTTCTCACACTGCACTTAAGCACCTGGAGCAGCAAATCTCCATAAAAAGCACACAGTGTGGGTCAGCTGTAGGTTTGGTGCTGCTGAGGCAGCCAGAAATTCACTTCCATCCCAGCCCAATAATACAGCTAAATACACAACAGCTCCTGTCACAACAGGACTGCTTGTCCAAGACTGCCAGTGACAGGAAACACAAAAGTCAGTTATGGTGGATTGTTTTTTTGCAAGATGTAGATGTTTGCCTAAATCTGTGCTAGGATTAAGCCACCCCTCAAACCTCATTTTTGCATCAGGGCAGCTCTGACCAGCTAGTTGCCTACCTGGTATTCTTTGCAAGTCTTCCACTGTAGTATTTAAGTGCTAACTCTGAACAGTGATTGAAAAACTGGGGCCAGGGATTTAAAAACTAACAGTGAAAGCTGTTAGTCTAGCGGTAAAAAGCTTTAGATCCCATTTGTGACCAAGCAGATTCTCTGCCCTCTGACCATAGGCTCTGGGAAAGGTTAGGATTAAGCCTCAGTGCATGTTTCTCAAGGCAGTATGTTTGCTCAGCTGCTAGCATGCAGAATTCAGTTTGTGTTCTTTCCCCAGCACTAAGCCTTCTGCTGTCCAAGACATCTACTTTCTCGCATGTACTTCAGAGGTGGCAAAATGTGCCTGTTCCAAGCATTTCTGTGATGCTAGCCAGCTGCTGAGTGCACTAGTCAGGGCTGGTGACTGCACATGGCATCAGCCACCACCTACATCAAGCTGAAGTGCTTAGGGTAAGGCAAAATATCTCTGGAAGGGGTTTCCTACTCAGCGCCAGCTCATCTGATAAAAAGAGCAGCTCTTTTTTTCCCAAAAGTCTCAGCTGCAGCACTCTGCTGTCTGTGGTCTCTGCTGTCCAAAGCCTGCTGCCTCCCCATGAGGCAGCTGTGGCAGCACTAACAGGAACAGTCTGAGCACCACCAGACAGTGGATCTGGCACAAATGGCTACTGGCAGCAATGTTTCTTCAGCATTCTCAGAAGTAAGCTCCAGCTTCTTTTTTTTTCTAAGGCTTCTCCTGCTGCATCAGGAATGTGATTTAAAAGCCCATTACCTCTTCTCCATCTTCTGCATCTGCAGGCTGAGCGATGTGAAGCTGGCCAGGAGGTCTGTAACCTCGTCCACCTGCCGTAAGAATACAGGTGGCTGTTAGGCAGGGGAATGCAGTTGTGCAGTCGAACCACCATCACAGAAGAAACTGCTGTGCAGCAGGGACCACCCTTCCACCAGGACTGCCAGTAATGCCCGTGCTGAGCTTCTACTAGGACAGGATCCCTTTGGTCCCACAATCTGCAGAAGGGCTCACATCCTCATGATCAAACAAGTCCTAACCTAAGGCAATGGGAGCTCCTCCCCATTCCTCAGGAGGTCAGTGCTTGACCTCCTCATGTAATTTAACCAGTCCTTAACACAGAAGCATGTTGCTGCATTACCCAGAACTCAATGAGGGTATCAAGGTTGTTTCTTCTAAGCCTGTTTCTAAGCGCCAATCTTTTGTAGGAAAAAACCAAACAGGCCCCACAGTCCTGTGTGGTTGTGCTGATCCTGGCCTTAAAATGCTGATCTGACTTTCAGCTTCTCTGCTAAGCTGTGAGGCACAGCGATGCTTTCTGCATTTTGAAATCCAACCGAAAGGAGTATACAAGTCATCATGTAATATGCCCAATGTGAGCAAGAACATTTCCATAAATGTGTCTTCCATGTTACCTTGCTCATGCAGCTGCATTCTCCTAAACACAGAAGTCACAACACAAGTGAACCACAGTAGTTCAAAGCTGCCTACCTGCTCCTTTGTGCTAGTCATCTGTAACCTGGAGCAGAGGTCATCCAGCTGCTCCTTTTGCTCATGCCTCCCCAGGCGGTCCAGGTATTCCCGCAACATCTGGATAATCTGAAACCAACAGGCAAAAGAAGCAAACATCAGACAGCTCCACCAGGCTGGGATGGTTTTACAGGAAAAAACAAATTCCACTTAAATTGCCTTGATGCTCCTGTATGTGGCAGCGTATGTAACCCATACAGAAGAACACATGCAAAGCAACTGAGGAGCACTAATGGCAGCATCAATCCCAGTGAGTCACCAGAGGTGTTGATCAGCTACAGATGGGACTAGTCATGAGCAGTGTGCCTGGTTTAAGAACAGGGAAGACAGGCCCAGCTGAAGAAGCATAAAGTCTTGCCATGAAAGCACCAAGCTTTTCTTCATGGCCAGCTAGCTTCCCCCACTGTGAGAAGCAAGAACTTCCCACTCCAGCTGGATCTGCTTGTGCACTAAGGATGAAAGTCCTTGTGGCTCCTATATGACTTTTGAAGCAAGGCCCACACCTCATGCATCTGTGATGCAGCCCTGTGACTGCTTTAATATTCCGTGACTCCACATATTGGAGAAGGGCAGATGGTGCTAGGAATGCAAAGTCCCTGCATGTGTGTGCCCCAGCTGCAGCCCCATCCTGTGATCGCTCTCCTGCCACAAGGCATCTGTCTTACATGGTAGTTGAAGAGAGTGCTCCACACAGCCTGAGAATTAAGACATTCAATACATCCTTGGCCTACCAGAGCCAAGAGAGGTCCTGCAAAAATTCATAGTGGTTAAGAAAAAGGAAAGACTCTGAAAACAGAAAGAAAAAGTCAAATTCTCCCCAGAGCAGCTAAGAGCCTAAAGGCAAGTATTTAAATAAAGGAGACTGAACTACCTTACCACAACATGGGATTGTTTCTTTTACCTGTTTAACTTCAAGGCGTACAGCCTCCAGGCTGTGGGAGATTCCTTCCTGCAGGATATTTAGCTTTGATTTAGCAAGGTGCAGTGGTGTTCTGCCAGCTCGATCCAAGGCATCAACTCTGGCCCCTGCAAGACGCATCAGCAAAGACAGAAAGTGAGGTCCGTCTTCAAGACTTAGCGTCCATGGGGAGTCATCAACAGGGGTGGGGCAGGAAAGAGGCTGTAATTGTTACAGAGGAAATGTTACCTCCGCGTAGCAGTGTGGTGATGACAGGAACGTGGTTCGTGCAGGCAGCTGGGGAGGGAAAACACAGAACACACAACTCAGAGGTACTAGCAAACAACAAAGGAGTTTCTGCTCAAGCATGGAGCTTGCTGCTTCCCAAATGTCTCTTTGCCATGGGAAAGGGGAATAGCCCAACTGCTACGGATAACCTCACACTCAAGCCTGAGTACCCTCTCTGGAACAGATCTCGCACTTCTTGGAGCTGGCAGAGGGAGTGAAACTGATTTTCTCAAATTCTGACCCTTAAACCTTCTATGATTCTATGAAACCTTAATGAGGAGTGAAGCTAATGAAATGCAAAGAGTCCCTCCTAGGTCCTTAAGGCTGGGAATGCATACTGTGATGCACAGGAAACAGGAACGTGAAGAGGAAAGAAATAGCAAGGTGGTGTTCTCTTCACCTCTCTGCATGCAAAGCTCACCTATGTGGCACTTACCCAAGTGTAAGGGGGTATTTCCCAGCCCATCTCTCTGGTTTGGGTCAGCCCCATGGTCCAGAAGCAGCTGCACTGGAAACAAGGAAAGAGAGCCACATCAGTCCCTTCTCTTTGCCCCACAGGTCAGATCCACACAGGCTGCAGGCACACAGAGCAGCCACCAGGCTGCCTTACAGGTGCTTTTGCTCAGCTCCTCAGCTTCATCCGAGACGGGACAGAGGTTTGTGCAGCAATGCAGAAGGACCCAGTACAAAGTCAGGCAGTATCACTGCCCCTGTGATTCTCCAGGTGAATAACTGGGACTAATGACATCTTTCCTTCTGCACCAATACAACATAAAGCTTTGAGCTCTGGCTCCCCCTTCAGCAGGTGAACACGGCAAGCCCTGGAGCCAGAGCTCAGTTGGCAACTTTGTCACAAAACGCATGGAAAACAGTCGGCTCTGTCATGTGCTGGATCAAAATAAAGAGCATCCTTCAAAATCTCTGCCACAGAGAGGCTGGAAGAGAGAACTCCTCTTCCCCACTCACCGATGTGATCGTTGCCATTGCAGGAGGCAAAGTGCAGGGCTGTCCGGCCTTTGTCATCCGCAGCACAGGGGTCAGTTCCATCCTCCAAGAGTTGCTGCACTGACAGTGCCAAGAAGAAGAAAGCAGGTAAGCTGAATGTGCACCAGATCAGAAAGGGAGAATGCCATCTGCTCTTCTGTGGGCAAATACTGCACTCTACCAGCTGCCAAGTCAACTGGACTTGAACCAGCTCCAGCCAGAACCTGGCTCGGCAGAACCAGCCCAGGCAGCATACCCTCCACCCTCTGGAAGTACCCAGCTGTAATGACTAAGGCTCCATAGAATCACAGAATAGTTTGGGTTGGAAGTGACCTTAAAGATCATCTAGTTACAGCCTCCTGCCACCCAGCCAAATTTTCAAGCTCCAAGGACAATCAGCAGCAAAAGCCTACAGAAAAGTACACAAGGATAGCAAGGATGTGAGGTTAAGTCTCACAGCCTGTAGCTGGCTGACCCTTAAACCTTTGTGAGAAGTGAAGCTACTGAAATGATGGAGAGGGACTCTTCATCAGGGGCTGTAGCGATAGGACAAGGGGTAAGGAGTTTAAACTAAAACAGGGGAAGTTCAGGTTAGATATAAGGAAGAAGTTCTTTACCGTGAGGGGGCTGAAGCACTGGAACAGGTTGCCCAGAGAAGTGGTAAATACTCCATCCCTGGCAGTGTTCAAGGCCAGGTTGGACAGAGCCTTAGGCGACATGGTCTAGTGTGAGGGATCCCTGCTCACGGCAGGGTGTTGGAACTTAAGGTCCTTTCCAACCCTAACCATTCCACAATTCTGTGAAATGCAGAGTCCCTCCTAAGTCCTTAAAAGCTTGGGATGCATACTGTGATGCACAGGAAAGAGGAAGGATGTGGAGAAAAGAAACAGCAAGGCAGTGTTCACTTCACCTCTCTGCATGCAAAGCTTATCTGTGCGGTATCATTAGGCACTTCCTAGGCTAGAATTAGCATCCTGTGCTTACTATCCCTGCAGGAGCTTTCTCCATAAACTTCCATGGTCATTTCCTGCATCTGTGTAAACTTTTCACACCAACATGAACCCATGGCGAGAAGTTTCACAGTATAGCCACACGCAGTGAGAAAAGCTACCTCTTCACACATGTTTTGGATATGCCCCTTGCTAGACTAATCCCAAACTCCTAGGTTTTGCCATACTACTATGTGGCTACTGTTGGGGAAGCAGACAGGTGAGTGCATCAACCTGCCAGCAGCAGTGCAAATACACTCTAAGGAGGCCATGTCTTGAAGTGGGACAGTAAACCCAAGCAGCCGTATCATCTACTCACACTTGTTCCCCCTGCTTTTGCACACAGCTACTTCAATGCCACCATTGGCAATCCTTGTACCCTGAACTACCTTCTGTTCTCAGGTAAGAAGGAAAAACCTCCTCACACAGAAAGACAGAGAAACTACTGTGGCTCTCCAGCATTGTACAAATGACTCTTCAGCATATGTACAAACACAACAAAGGCAAAGAGAACAGTAAAAGCTGAAAAGACCAGGGGCACAAAAGTAGCATCTACAGCAATGTGTGAAAGGGCAACTGCAAGGCCTAGTACTCTTGTTGTCTGGAGCACTCCTCATGCAGTAACCAGTGTGTAAAACAAAGCTCACTTTGTAGCTTTTAAGAATACTGACAGATTTGCTGTTTTGAGGTCTTTAACAGCATATCCTGCAACAGTCAAGACTGACTGGTATTGGAGCCAAGAAACTGGATAGCTCAGACCACTGCAAGTCACCACTCATCTCAACTTCCAGAGATCAAATTATAGTCACATTTGAATTTCTTCCTGTACACCTACTGTTTTAGGTGCGGTAGAGAAGGGAAAGGAACACCTGAAAAGATGGATTTTTGATATTCCAGAAGAAAGACCAGTAAGAACCTTTAATGGGGGATGCTTTATGTAGTCCTTCCCTGAAGCCAGCAGCAAATGACATAATCTCTCCTACCCAGTGCCACTACAGGAAACAGCAAAGATTTTTACTTGTTGATAGAGCATACATTTGTCATCAGACACTTCCTCAAGCTGCAGAGTACAGAAAATGCAGTAGGATTGTAAACAGGGGAACCCGTGTATCAAATACAGCTGCAAAACTCTAAAATTGATTGAAACCAAGACTTTTATAAAGCCTGATCCTTTAATTCTTCCACTTGACTTAGTGACTGGAGCCACGCTTTTCTGTACTGACAGCTCACAGGTGAAATTCATCCATCAGTTCATAAAACAAGATATACAGTGGAGCCAAAGGGTGAACCACATCAAACTCTTGTCCTGATGTATTGGGAGTTCCTAAACGTCAAACCGGTTTCCAATTCTGCTCACAGAATGGCCTGATGAACAGTTAGGTCAGCACAACTGAGGGGACGGTATAGTCTAAGGAGGGACAATAAAGGGCCCATAACATACACCAATATTGCTGCTAGACACTTCATATCAAACCCCACCTAATCTATAGTACAGAGAGGTAAAGGGACTCACAGACAGGCCATGAGCCTTCCCTGAAGTCACTGTGAGAGGCAGAGTCCAGCACTGGTCCTGGTTCTAATCTACTGGCTCACACTGTTTCATCACACAGAGCATGGCTTAGATAATCCTAACTTTTCCACCTTACCAAAATACTACTCTCTTGCTGTTTACAAGTAAAAGTTACATAGCAAAAAAAGCTGGAATGGTGTAGTGCTGATTTAGCTTGAGGCAGTTGAAAACTGCCTACACTATGAACCTGTGAAAAAGATGACTACTATAACCAGCCTCATTCTGCTCAGAGAGGGAAACAAGGCTCCGGAAAAGCAGTTGCTAGATTTGCAGCATCCCAAGCACCATGTTCACAAACTATCCACAATCTCATCCTCCTCCTCTCCTAAAATGAAGTTCCTTGACAGAACTCCCTTCCAGAAAAGGGTCCCAAGGAGGACTGGCAGAATTCTTACCTGTGTCCAAGTCACTGCTATTAGCAGCTTCACGCAACCTTTTCACAGCTAGAGAGAAAAGAGAGAAATTACTGGAAAGCACGGAGGAAAACAGCACTTTCCTACTGGAACATGCCACTCCAGCCCTGGTGCGGGGCTCAAACCACACTGGCGCTGTCTCAGCTCACAGAAGAGGAAGCAGGAGATCAAGATGCCAGGTAAGAAGCACTCTCCTTGCCTCCTCCTGACGGGTACCCCTCCCCTGGCAGGAGCAAGGAAGCCTTCCCAAGCCGCACACTGAGCAGATCCGGCCTCCTTCCGGAGGCCCCGCACACGGGGAAGCCGAACCTCTACCAGCTCCCCAGATAGGAGGCTCTCCACCCCGCTGAGGCCTGGGCGGCTAAAGGAAGGGCCGTCCCCGGAAGGGGTGCTGCCGTGTACCCCCGCTCACCGTGGGTCTCCTTGCCCGTAGGCCCCAGCCAGCGGTGGAGACGGGCAGCCCTGCGCAGGCGGCGGGCCGAGATCTTGCCCGTGGGCTCCTCCCGCTGCCACAGGACGTGCAGGTAACCGAGGGGAGAGCCCGCCGCCGGCCCCAGCGTCAACCCGGCCTCCAGCGCCGGCTCTGGCGCCTGCTCCGGCTCCGGCTCCAGCCCCTCATCGGGCGCGGCTGCAGCCCCGCCGCCCCCCTCCATCCCCTCACGGACCCGGCCGGGCTGGGCCACAGCGCGAAGAGAGGGCCGGGAGAAGAGGGTCGTCGCTATAGCAACGGGGCGGGACGTGCCCGTTAGACCAATCGAAGGCGCCGCATCGCGGGCGTGCAGCCAATGGGAAGGCAGAGGGAAGGGATAGAAGGAAGGAGAGTGGATAGAGGGGAAGCGGCGCCGAGGCGGGTCTGACGGGCAGGTACGCTGCCCTATCAGATGGGAGAGGCGAGCCGTAAGCCGCGGCGGACAGAAGACAGGCAGTTGTTTCAGCCAATGGGAGAGCGCAGCCTCACTCCGCCTTCAGTCCGTTTGTCCCCGCTCTTCCGGCCCGCTCCGCGCTGGTCCCGCGTTGCCGCCCGGAGGCCTTTCGGTGCCGCGCCGCGCCGCCGCCATGGCCTACCCCGGGGAGGACTACGACAACGATGTGCGAGTCGGGGGGCTTGGGGCGGCGGGAGGGGACCGGGGTGGCTGTGTCCGTGCTGGCACGGTGACTAGCTGCTGCTGTCTCTCCACAGGCCGCCTACGACCCCTACGCCTACTCCAACGACTATGATATGCACACGGGTGAGTGCGGTGGCCCCTGCGTGCCCCGAGCCTGCTGGGCCTGTAGGCTTCGGCCGCCTGCCTGACTGCGTCTCTTTCCTTCCCCTCAGGAGACCCGAAGCAGGACCTGGCCTACGAGCGCCAGTACGAGCAGCAGACCTACCAGGTGATCCCCGAAGTGATCAAGAACTTCATTCAGTACTTTCACAAGACAGTGTCGGATCTCATCGACCAGAAGGTGTACGAACTCCAGGCCAGCCGTGTGTCCAGTGATGTTATTGACCAGAAGGTGTACGAGATCCAAGACATCTATGAGAACAGGTACAAAGGGGGCATCACTGTTTTAATCTGTGATGAAAGTGCACACTGCTTTTTAAAAGGAAGGCTGACTACTGTCTGTGGTGTTTGGGCTTTCTCTAAAATACAGGGTGAGGTTTGGTTTGATTATTGCAGAAAAAAAGAAAACCCAAACCCTCAATATTTCCATGCCATTAGGCTAACATGAGTATAGGTAAGTTGTGACTTGTCTGAAGGAAAATCTCAGTCCTGTGCCTAGTGGGTGTGGAGGCAGCAAAAGTGACCCCAGTAGTGCTAGTTAGGCAGTTCGCAAAAAGCCATGAGGTTGTGTCCGTTCCCTGCATATACTCCCTCCTGCCTGTAGCTGTGTCACATTGATATAAAGGAAGTATGAAGGTAACAAACACAACTGTTCCATACTTCAGGGATAAATTGAAGACTTGAATTGCTTAGTTTATGATTCTCATTCTTTGACTGACACTGGACTTACCAGAAGGAGATGAGGGTCTTCTTTCTTGTCCAAGGCCTCTATATGGCGATCTCTAATTCCAGCACTGTTATACTGAGAAAGGGTTTATAATGCCACATGTATCTCTATCTTTCAGCTGGACAAAGCTGACTGAAAGGTTTTTTAAGAATACCCCGTGGCCAGAGGCTGAGGCCATTGCCCCTCAGGTTGGAAATGGTAAGTCTTTGGCTTTCTTTTTGCTTGTCAGAGAGAGAAGGAGCTAAATAATTTGTTAAATTAGTGAGCAGGTGTCCAGTGTTGCTGCTGCCCGAGTTGCTCATCTTTGTGCACTCTGGCAACTCCTCCAGCAGATGCCTGGCAAGAAGTCAAACTCCCTTTATTACTGTGGCAGGAGGAGCACCACTGGTGTATCCAAGAGACCCAGTTTCCTAGGCCCTGTAGCTTGCTAATGTCTCGTTCTGTCATCTTTTTTCTAGATGCTGTTTTCCTCATCCTATACAAGGAGCTGTATTATAGGCATATCTACGCCAAAGTCAGCGTGAGTGTTTGTCCTGTGTCTCCCTGTTGGTTGCATGCTGGCTTCTCCATGCCATTGAACTTGCCAATTCTTGCTGCCATAGCATCAGTGGTTCTATGTTTTTTGCAAGGCAGTATTGGGTGAGTTTATGAGATCTAAGTCAGGTTGCAGTTAAGTCAGCTTAAAATTCTTGCTCTTTCTTTGTAGTAAGGGTTCACTAATTGCTGAAAAGCAAGAAAGACTTGTCTGTCTTTCTGAGGCTCATTAGCTGTCTCCTCAAGGTTGGTCATGGTGAGTGTGCAGGTTTCCCTGGCAGCCTGTATGAATCAGAAGACCTGGTGTGAGTTTTCAGGAGGCTATTATGTAGAAGTTTGTTACCATAGTGGTTAGTGAGTTAGGGAAGAAGGAGGTGTTGGGGGGGAATTAAATTTTCTTTCTGATAGAGCTGTAATTGCCAAGACCTATAGATCAGTTGGTTTTCTGTGTTTGTTTGTGGCTCCTTATTCTCCAGATTAGCAGGTGGGTGAGAGGGGGTGTCACAAGAGGAAGGTGCATTGTTTGTGATTAAAAAAACCATGTGGGGTCAGAGCGCTTTGTGGAGAGGGAGACAGACACCATAAGGGATACAGGAGAAGGAAATGGAAAGAATTATGCTCTATAAAACAAAACAACCCCCACTTTTTTTTTTCTTCTTAAGCTAATTCGAAGTCAGTGAGAAAATCAGAGTTGGTTTTGGTTCTTTAAAGGAAGAAGCTGAAGAGAGGCATCACTTGAGTAAATAAATAACTGCAGTTTTGGTGTGGACCAGAGGGGGGAGAAATGAGCACTTTAAAAAGGTTGCTGTATTAACTCAGATTGGGCTTTAACAGGAGAGACTGGTTTCTCAGGTTGTGCTATTAGTTGTTCTCAGACTGCCTTTGAGTTGCCTCCAGGTGAAACAAGAAAGATCATTCTAGGAAGAGGGTGATTCCCTGTTGTGTTTGCTGGTCTTTCAGGACATTTAGAAATACTGTCTACAAGTAGAATTGTTGATTTAGAAAGGTTTCTCATGAGGGGAGAAAGAAGGAAAGCTGTTGAAGGTAGTGGGAAGCTCTTAAGTCTGGACAGCAGAGAGGAGGACAAGGAAGGTTAATGCATCTTATTCACAGAAGGTTTGATTTCTTGATTGCCTTGTACATGAAAAACCAGCCCTGTTCTATGGGACATTAGTGATACAATATCAGGTCTTCTGGGTTGTGCTGGTGGGTGTCCTAGTTGAATATTGGCTCTAACGTTTCTGAAATAGACCCTGTACTGCCCTGACTATTGACTGTCCTTCATATTCTGTTGCCTGTAAACTCCCTCCTGCCTTGCTTGAAACTAAGCAGACTCTGCTGACTTCTCATTGCAGGGGGGACCTACACTGGAGCAGAGATTTGAATCATATTACAACTATTGCAATCTCTTCAACTACATCCTCAGTGAGTTGTTCAATTCCTTTCCGTTTTGTGAATTTTGGAAAGGGAGAATGGATGGAGAGGGTAGAACTGGAGAGGGTTAGAACTGTGACATTTGTTTATAGACCTGAGAGGGAGAAGTAGTCTACAAGCTTTCCATGTGTTTGAGTTTGTGTTGACTGAAGAGCACTTTACACCCATGCATTTAAACCCACAAAAAGCATAAATATTTTCCAGTGCTTTCTGAAATACTGTAAAAAATAAAACTTATTTAGCTTTATGTCTTGCTGAAAACTATTTCACCTGTCTTTCTATTTAAAAGTAAAATGAAGCCGTAAGCTAGAGAAAACTTGCAGTGTTTCACAACAGCTTACTGTTACTGACTCCCCTTGGAACAAATCTTAGTGTCTGTGACTCCCTGTCAGACTTCTTGTGGAGAAAAGATCAGTTGAGGTAAAACCCTACAGCCTGTGTGCAGCTTCTGAGTATCACTGCCACTAAGCAGTCACACTCTAGAGGTAAACCCCATACGTGCTCTTATTCTTTAAAAGGGAAGGAGTCGAGGTAGCCAAATCTACATATCACTGCTGTTCTGGAAGTTTCATTCATCTGATGCTGCATCTCCCATTTCAGGGAAATTGTGTTCTTTCAGTTGTCTATTCCTCCAGTTCTGCCACTGTTCCTGCTCAAGATATTAAGCCTCTCATCTATTACGTGCATTCTTCTGCAGATGCTGATGGCCCTGCTCCTCTGGAACTGCCTAACCAGTGGCTCTGGGATATCATTGATGAATTCATATACCAGGTATAGGACTATAAGGCTGGGCCATTTTGAGGTTGCATCACCTCTATTAGGTGCTATGTATATTTCTCATCTCGTCCCTCTCTGTGATTTTCATAGCTTGGGTACCATTGCAGATCAAAAAACTTTGGTGAGCATTGTTATTCCTGGCTCACCAGGTAGATAAAGTAGTTGTAAACATGCATATTTTTAAGTTACAGGGAGGTTTTTGGGAAGTCGTGGACTTCTGTTGATATTTCTGTTTCAGTTGCTGCTTAGAGGATTTTTCTTTAACTAACCTTCATTTCTGCCTGATTTGTACAAAGCAGCCTGACTGAAGTCTGCTATAATCACAAAAAGCTTCTGAAGATACTTGTTCAAGCTCATTTTATGTGTTCTTTGGTTTTACTTTAGTTTTGTATTTCCTAGCCAGTAGGGCCTTTATGCTTGCAGTGAAAGATTGCTGACCTGATTTGAAATAATCCATGGTCTAAGATCTTGATGTTAGAAAATAATTTTCCACTTACCGTTCTGAGTGCAGCAATGGAGATCTCAAATGGTGTTGGTTCTTCTCTATAGATTCTTTTCTCTGTAACTTTTTATTATAGAGCTGCCTGGAATTCCTCAAGTGTTGCAGTCTTGCCAAGCTTGAGGATGAGAAACAATGTGTGCATATATATAAAAAGATATGTGTGTGTGCAGACACACCTTATGACTTAGTTGTTCTCTTTGCTACCTGTTCAGACAGCAAATCCTTCTCGGCTTCATTCTGTTTTCTGGCATTTTCCCTCTATGCTGTATATTTTTTTCCCTAGGTGTTTTAAAGGTGGTATTATTTCCCAATTTGGTTGCCAGGTGATCTCAGATAAAACTTTTGCAGCTTATTGTAGTGCATTTGTGTGATCAACTTCTAAGCTTAGTGCACTTATCTGAACATCTCCAAAATAGCTTCTCATCATTGAATCTCTGCTTTTGTAGTTCCAGTCTTTCAGCCAGTACCGCTGCAAGACAGCCAAGAAGTCTGAAGAGGAAATTGATTTCCTTCGTTCCAACCCCAAGATCTGGAACGTCCACAGTGTTCTTAATGTGCTGCACTCTCTGGTAGACAAATCCAACATCAACCGACAACTGGAGGTCTATACTAGTGGAGGTGAGCTAGCTGGGAGTTGCCAAGCAAGACCTCTGCCTGTGCTGTTTTTATTTTGCTGAACTCAGTTAGTTTTGTTTGGGGACTGGAGCACCTCCCATGTGAAGACAGGTGGAGAAAGTTGTAGCTGTTCAGCCTGGAGAAGGGAAGCTGTGTGGTGACCTCATAGCAGCCTTCCAATATCTGAAGGAGGCCTATAAGGATGCTGGAGAGGGATTCTTCATCAGGGACTGTAGTGATAAGATAAGGGGTGGTGGGTTCAAACTTAAACAGGAGAAGCTCAGGTTAGATATTAGGAAGAAGCTCTTTATTGTGAGGGTGGTGAGGCGCTGGAAGAGGTTGCCCAAAGAACTGGTAAATGCTCCATCCCTGGCGGTGTTCAAGGCCAAGTTGGGCAGAGCCTTGGGTGACATGGTCTACTATGAGGCATCCCTTCCCGTGGCAGGGTGTTGGAATTAAATGATCTTAAGGTTTTCTTTTCCAACCCAAACCATTCTATGATTCTGTGATTACACTTGAGGTCTTGCTCCCTTTGCTTGTAAACACAGAGATGTGAGAACTGGGAGTTTGCTTCCTTGGAAGAAAGCATCATGGTTCCCTTTTCCCCCTAGGTGACCCTGAAAGTGTGGCTGGTGAATATGGTCGCCACTCCCTCTACAAGATGCTGGGCTATTTCAGCCTGGTTGGGCTCCTGCGTCTGCACTCTCTGCTGGGGGATTACTACCAAGCAATCAAGGTTCTGGAGAACATAGAGCTCAACAAGAAGGTAAAACAGTGTGTTTTAAACCCTCTGTTTTGGTTTTCTAAATGCCTCTGTTCAAACATGCTGGTGAAAGATTGCCATAATGGATCTTCCAGCTGAGGAGCTGTTTATAGCTGTTGTTGTCAGCAGTTTGTAGTTGAACACAGCTGGAGCTTTGGCATTAAATCAAGCCATATGATAATGCCTGATGCTGTTGCAGCACAAATGCCTAGTTTTTTAGGAGGTTTGCTGTGTTGTGCAAGGCAGTATTGTTACAGGGAATCTTACTTGAAGTGTAAGTGGTAGCTAGCTGAGCGTATCGTTCCCACCTCGGTCAGTGGCTCATTGTGTTTTTGACTCTTGTTCTCACTGTGCCCACTCCCATCATGTGTGTTTCTGCCCTAAAAGTGGCTGCTACTTACGGTAACAGTGACAAAAAAAGTCCAGCTGCAACACAGGCTTGGCCCGAGGTTCGGCACAGATCTATATATGTGCTGTCTGGCGCAGGAGGTGGGAGTGAAACAGGGGGAAAGGGAACTGAGCAAAGCAGTGTTAGGCACAGTGCGAAAAGTCGTCTTCTTGCAGGAAGCTCAAACTGGAAAACATAGGAAATCGGATGATCTAATAAAAAGTGAGGAAACTGCTGCAGGGATGGGTGGGAGGTGAGGTATGCTGAATTAACCCTCTCCTTCCTGTACCTGGGATGGGAGTGAAAGCAGAGGTGGCTGGATTCTGAGTAATGAGTAGTTTGTATCAAAGATGGTTGTCTCCTCTCTAACATAGCATGTTCATCCTTCCTTCTCAGAGCATGTATTCCCGGGTGCCTGAATGCCAAGTAACCACGTATTACTACGTGGGCTTTGCATACCTGATGATGCGACGTTACCAGGATGCCATCCGTGTCTTTGCCAACATCCTCCTCTACATCCAGAGGACCAAGAGCATGTTTCAGAGGACAACCTACAAGTATGAGATGGTAAGAGATAGAATAGGTCTAGACTTCCCAAAAGAAAAAGCTGCTTGCTTCTTTCCTGCCTCTTCTGTCTCTTGATAACTTACATCTAATAGTTCAGCCTTATTTTCCTGGACTACGCTGGTGGTGGTGCCTGGGGATCCTTTGAACTGCTTTGCCATGGGTGGCAATATTTTCTCTTAGCTGTGTTACTAGTTCCTTTGGTTGTTCACCATACAGCTGCCCTGGTTCCATCTGCACCCTCCCTCTAGACAGTGCTGTTAATGGGTATCATTGACAATAATATTCTTGTTGATGCTGCTTCAGCCTCAGTCCTGTTCCTAGTCCAGTCCTGCATTTCAGATTACAGCCAGTCAGATATATTTCCATTATCAGTCAGTCATTCACAGGCTGTTTTACTTCAGCATAGCTGAAACAAAGCTCCTTTTTCTTTCAACCTAAGATGTCTCTGGTGCCTGTTTTTCCCCTTGCTGCTGCTGTCTGCTTTTCACCCTTATGATTCATTTCATTTTGTATAGCCAAATCCTGCCATTCTCAGTTCAAAAATGTCGTATGTCTGTTTCAGGCACACAGCTGTCCATTTCATCCCACGCTCAGATAAACCTTCCTTCTCAGTCTTTTCTTCACTGGCTTCCCTGATACCTCCCTTGCCAGGAGATGGTTGTTAAACTCTGCCTTCCCTTCCCCTGTGCCTTTTCCTCTTTCTGCACTTTTTCACACCAAAGCAAACACGCTTCTGGCCATCCAGGTTCTGTGTCGCTCTGGGTACATTCACTCTATCCAGACTTCTTTTTCATTGATAACAGCCTTGATATGGCATTCGTCTGCCTGCTTTGCCCAAAGCAAAGCTGCTTTTTGCTGACCCCCTTGACTATTAGGACTGTTGGTGGTCTGGGTAAAGGGTCTGTCTCTGAAAAAGGGTCTGTTTCTCTCTCCCTAGTTCCCTCTGGCACTGTAAAGCCTGAGCACATTGATAACTAACAGATTCTCCTCTCTCTCTCAGATTAACAAGCAGAACGAGCAGATGCATGCACTGCTGGCCATTGCCCTCACCATGTACCCCATGCGCATAGATGAGAGCATCCACCTGCAGCTGCGAGAGAAATACGGGGATAAGATGCTGCGCATGCAGAAGGGTGATGCACAAGTCTATGAGGAGCTCTTCAGTTACGCCTGCCCCAAGTTCCTCTCGCCTGTGGTGCCCAATTATGACAATGTGCACCCTAACTACCACAAGGAGCCCTTTCTGCAGCAGCTCAAGGTCTTTGCTGATGAGGTTCAGCAGCAGGCCCAGCTCTCTACCATCCGTAGCTTCCTCAAGCTCTACACCACCATGCCTGTGGCGAAGCTGGCTGGCTTCTTAGACCTTACAGAGCAGGAGTTTCGTATCCAACTGCTTGTCTTTAAGCACAAGATGAAAAACCTGGTGTGGACCAGTGGCATATCTGCCCTGGATGGAGAGTTCCAGTCTGCCTCTGAGGTTGACTTCTATATTGACAAGGTTGGTATCTGCCCCTTGCTGCCTAGGAAATTCCTTCACCCAGGAAATTCTGGAAGTGGCAGCACCCAGTTTTGCTCCAGTCTGTGGGAAGCATCCCTTCCTTCTTTGCCATGTGAAGGGTTTGGCTGCCCACAGTGAAGTCATAGCCATGCTTAATAGGAGTGTCATTGGATGAACAGTGATGGGATGTCACAGGCACCTTTGGTAGTTGTTGTACCCAGAAAACAAAGGTTCTAAATGTCTTCCCCAGGACAGAGGAAACTCTTTGTAGGTGTTTTTTGGGTCGCCTCCTTAGATGTCATTGTGTTAAGTGGGACTGTCAGCTTTGTAGGTCTCCCCCATATCTTTCCTTTACTTGACAAAGATTAACTTAGTCATGTTATGGGTCTGGATCAGCATTTAGTTCTGTCTGCTCTAGGAGGAATTTAAACACAGGGTATGGTCCTGTCACCATCCTGCCCTTGGAGCTCCAGGCAGCAGGAAGCATTGCAAAAAGTCTTTTAGGACTTCATTTTCAAATAAAATAGCAGTAACCATTATGTTTCTTTCTAGGAAGGAGAACAGATTGCTCCTTGGTTTAATGGTCTTTAGAGCAGACTTCTTCCTGGAAGGTCTCATGCTGTGTGTCAGCCTACCTCTCCTGATAGATAGCATGACTCTTAGCTTCTGGTAAAGGAAAGCAGAGCATGAATTGGGGTTGGGGCTGTCACACTGCTGCAAAGAGAGTAAAATAGGCAGTGTGCAAGAATGTAGGAAGTGAATACAGTGTGAGTTTGGTACCCATCCCAGGCAAAGGTTATAGGGAAGGCAGCCCACAGAGAACTGAATAGTTGCTGTGGGACTAGCACAGCTCAGGTGCGTGTGCTGAGCCAGGGCTGAAGTGTAGCCCCTTTGGTTGCTCCTCAAGTTTTGCAGTCCATCTCCTGATGTCATGCTGTTCCCTTCTCAGGACATGATCCATATTGCGGACACAAAGGTTGCTCGACGCTATGGGGACTTCTTCATCCGCCAGATCCACAAGTTTGAGGAGGTGAGGCCTGAGCAGGAGAGCTGTGTAGGAGGGTGGGGCGAGCATTGGAAGCTTTGGGCTGTGCAGCCCCTGGAGGAGCCACACTTGTGTGACACAGCTGCATGATGCCTTGCTGGAGTAAGCCCCAGCTCTGCAAGGCACTGGCAAAGACAGGTGATTTCAGCAGCAGCTGCTGGCCTGTGAAGAGTGGTTTTGTGTGAGAAGTGCTCCTTTGAGCGACAGAAGGGGTTTGCTGTCCAAGGGCACTGACTCCATTGTCCCCAGAAGACTGTGATGTTCCTATCAGTAACATCACCAAATTTGTATCCCTACCTTCTTAACTATGGCTCTAGAAAGTGGCCTCAGAGATTTCTGGAGCACTGATGACTTCAGTGTTGTGCTCAGCCAGGAGGTGACGTTCTGTCACTGTTCCACAATCCTGACAGAAGCTGTTGCGCACTGGAAATGTAGCCGCAAAAAACCTGAGATGTGGCGACTTCGGCAATACAGGGTTGTGATACCACTGCTCCCCACATCCTCCTCTGCTGTCTTGGAGAGGAGAAGGCAGTTTTAGTGGTTCCCTGTCTGCTTTGCACACTGCCTGCACTTGCACGAGAGTTTTTTGGCTGTGAGTTGGAGAGGAAGGAGTCGAGGCATTGGCTAAAGGCTGCTGAGGGGAGCAGTAGTGGATATCAATCACTGTGTATTTTTCTGACCTTTGCTTTCTCTAATTCCAGCTGAATCGAACCCTGAAGAAGATGGGCCAGAGACCATAGAACTTCTGTGCATGCAGTGATTGGCCTGAGCAGAGAAGTGGGTGGGAGAGATTTTTTGTCTCTGTGGCAAGGGAGGGGAGCTCAGGGTTCTGGCATTTCTGGAATCTCCTGTGACTGAAGGTTTTTTGTACTTAAATAAGCAGAATCATTTGGCTCAAGTTACCCTATAAAGGACAAGACATCTAATAAATGAGTGGAATTTTCTCAGTGAGCATTCCGTGTCTGATGTACTCATTAACTTTTCCTCCACGGAAGAATATAACTGCATTTGGAGACACAGGCAGCTGCTGCTGGTGTGCGCTGTCTTTGATCCGTGCTGTTGCAGGTAGCAGTGGGGAGATCTCTTCCCATGCTCTGTAAAGGCGCTGTGCACAGCAAGCCGTGAGGGCTCAGAAGTGATTAACGGGGACAAAGTGACCTGTTCCGCAGTGTTTCCACAGGATACGGAATGAGATACAAGCTATCATTGTATCTTTTGGCTCTTGTACCAGGCATAGGATAAACCTGAGTTGTAACTTTCTAGGAACAACTACATTTTTGCCTTCCCACCCTCTTTATTTTGTTAGCTGCTATGAAATAGAAATGCTCCAAAGTGGATTGGCATGTTTTTAGAGGAAGGGGGAGGATCTTTTGTAAACATTAAACCAATATTAACTTTGGTCATCTAATGAGATTTCCTTGCTGGAGGTTGTGTTTTATTTTAGCTCAAGTGATGCCTGAGTCCTGGCCCTTAATTTAATGGAGTTCACTTTCTCTAGAAAACTTCCTGAGGGTGTTTCATTTATTAAACCCCTTTAAATGCTAATTTTCCCAGCTTGCCAGCCACTTTGGATTCTTCAAGGCAAACTTGCAGTGCCTTGAAATAGAAAACTAGCCCAAGAAAGGGGAATCAAGGACCTGTAAATACTGGGAAAGGGAATGCAAAGAATGAGTTGCATCTTATCTGCCCTCCACACCCTCTCTCCCCTCTCCTTTTGCTAGCTTTAAATAATTTGGTGTTTGAGTGGTAGAAACAGGTGTGAGAGGAAAACCTGTGTATGTAATAGGACAGCTACACAAAGTGTGCTTCACACACACCATCTGCCTCTTTGTTCTTCTCCCTCTCATTCCTTTCCACTGAGAGAGGGGTCCTGGCAGGCTAGCTTGGCTTCATATGTGATTCCGTTTAGAAATCAGGAATAATTAGCCTTTGTTGGATTATATGCCATGCCTGAATGAGGGTCAAGTTTCTAGTGCCCTAGATACAGCTCAGCAGTAAACTGTTTCCTTCCCATCACAAAGTCATGTAACTCAGGCTGGCAGGGTACAAGCAGTGCAGAGTGAGATTAAATGGGCAGCTCCTGTTGGCCTTCTGGCTACTGTTGTTAAGTGTTGTGCCTGCTGAGGATTTACTGCTTCCAGTTCTGAAGGGTTTGAGGCAAACATTTCATTAAGAAATTAAAAGACTAAAATGCCACTGCATTGCACAGGAGCTGGGCTCATGTGAAGCAAATCCACTCTTTTTTATTTTTAGGGCTGGCGCTTTTGCTTGTGTGTATTTACCAACAGCAGTGCAATGAGCATAGCTGTCAACAGCAACTCTCCTACTTTCTTGTTATCAAAAGCCTAAATCTTCCCCAGAATATGTGCTCAGCTACATGTGATATACAACACGAAAATTGCTGGCAGGGCAGGATCTCTGTGATCAGTTCTAGTTCACAGCATATAGCAAAGACATCCAGTATGTTACGGGATTTAGTCTGTTTTTAATCTATGATTGGCATGTTGGAATTACAGACTTCTAACATATATATGTATCATCTTAAACACTGCAGTGGTTACAGGCTGCTCCCACCTATGTGAATATGCTGCTGCTTGTGTTTGTGTCTGCCAGGGCTTCTTCCAGAGGATGCAGAGATCATCTGCTGGTTTGCCTGGCTCCATGCCTTGTCTGAGGGACTGCTGAAGGTTAATGGAGCGAGGCTGGCACTTGGTGGAACAGAGCCAGGAGGAGCTTGCGGCTCTCTCGCGGAGCAGAAAGATGGGCTCGGGGAGCTGTGGTGCCTGGCACTGCTTGAAGCTCAAGGAGTGTAGGGTGTTCAGCAGCATCAATAGAGCCCCATCGCTGCTGGGCAGGCATGCTGCAGCCTTGCTGCAGCAGTAGGGTTTGGTTAGTGGAAGCATTCCCAGGAGGTCCTGGTCAAAATAGTTTTTATCAGAGGGAACCACAGCACAGGGTTATCTGCTCTGTCTGACCTATAGTTGTGAAAGGGGTGAGAGTGATTATGTACTCTGGAAAAGACAGCCAAGAAAACATCCCTGATCCAGCTCTCCCTTAAGATACATCAGGAAGACACTGTCGGGCAGGTCTGGGTGATGCTGAACAGCCAGCTCAGTCATTGCAAACCAAAGACAATGCTTCATTTCCTTTTTCCCTACATAGTAGTTTTTCTTGTGATTTACACCACAGCTTATTTTGGGCACTGAAGGGAAAGGCTGTGGAAGCCATACAGAGAGAATTTGGTTTTCCCTTGTTAAAGCTCTGAGGCCATGGGGCAATAGAATGTAACAGTGCAATAGAGGAAGGGGAGTGCTAAGTATGAGGTCTGACTAGAGAAGGAATACACGTCCCATTAAAAATGAATAAATGGAGAAAGAACACTCTTGCTGACTTGGCACTGGCAGCAGTAAGCTCAACACCAGCGTGATGGATTGGTCTTTCAGAGGTAGCTATTGCCCACCTCTGCCTAAAAGACACAGTGTGCAGCAAAATGAAGTTTAATAGCATGCTTCCCCCTGCCCTTGTCGGACCATCACACTGAGCGTGCAAGCCAGCTCCTGGGACAATCCATCTCCTCCGTGTCGTGGGTTCCTGAGATTGTATCGTGCTCTTCCTCCACTTCTTCCGGGCTTCCTGTGAAGTGCTGCTGGCAACTCCAAGTGTCCCCATCTTCAAAGCCCTTCCTGGCGCAAAGCCTGCCCTGGGAGCCACCTACACCCCGCCCGTACTCTGCTGCCTCATGTTTCCATGTCCTCTGCTGCTGCGCCTTGTGTCTCTAGGGCTGCTTGTGCCTGGAGTAGCCTTATGGATGAATTTGAAGAAGATCCAGAAATGAGGTTGCCTGGTGCTTTTGTTCTTTAGCTGAAGCTGAACTTGAATTCAGCCCCAACTGTTTTCAGTTCCCTCTTGGAATCCTCAGGGACTGCGTGGGAAAAAAAAGTCTGCAACTTTTGTTCAGGGCTTTTATCTGATAATAGAGCCTTCCCTGAGCTGGGAAGAACAGTAAAGCGAATACCTCTCCCCAGCCTCCTGCCCTAACTTGGAAGCAGGAATTGCCCTGGGAATCCCCATCCCTGGGGGACCGGTCCACCCCCTTCCCTCCCGTGTTTCTCCCCTGCGCTCAGGCTCTAACTCTGCCACCCCTTTCCCAGCCCTTCCCTCCTCTTAGGGGAGAGCCCGCAGAGCTCCCCCCTTCCCGGGGGATAGGGGCAGGCACCGGCAGCGGGAGCGGGCACCGGCCGCCACGTGCCCCGGGACTCCAGACCACGCCCCATTGGAAGCCCCGCCCACCCCCGTAAGCCCCGCCTCCAGGCCCCGCCCCACCCCTGTGCTCCCGGTGGCGGCGGCGGCAGTGGAAGCGGCCGCCCCCATGTCGGGCCCGCGGGGCGCGCTGCAAGCCTGGTGCCGCCGGCAGTGCGAGGGGTACCGCGGCGTGGACATCCGCGACCTCAGCGCCTCCTTCCGCGACGGCCTGGCCTTCTGCGCCATCCTGCACCGGCACCGGCCCGACCTCCTGTGAGTGTGCAGCGGCGGCGGTGCAGGCCGCGCCGCACCGGCCTGGCCACGGATGTGGTGCCTTGGGGCCCGGCTCCGGCCCGTGGTCTGTGGTGGCTGGAGGAGAGGTGGGGCTGGAGGAGCTGGACCGGGGCTCCATGGGTAGGGAGCTGGGGGGCGGAGGCGCCGGTGGAAGTGGCTCCAGGCTGGCTGGCAGGGAGGGACTCAGGCTCCCTGTGCATGGATATGGTGGGGGTCAGGGGCAGGGAGCGCAGCAGGGGCTCTGTTGCTTCCAGAAGTCAAGTGGTACCGGGATGAAGCGTGCCGTGCTTCAGAGAGCGACCCTCTGACTTGGGCTCACAGACCCGTCAAGGTCAGGGTTAGCAGAGTCGTGTGGCTTAAGGCTGGGAGGAGAGTGTGGAGGTGGGCTAGGTCTATCCACCCAACTGGGAGCAGTGCCTGCAGCTGGGTATGGGATGTTTTGCCTCTGTGAGAGGGGGGCATTCCCACTTCCCAAGGACCAGAGGCTTGCCTGGCGTGGGGGTATTCCCAGCTGCCAGAGGCAGTCACTCTGAAACATGCCGAGCCCTGGACCAGGTTGCTTCTTGCATTCCCTTCCAGCTTGTTTTCTGCGGACTCTGCAGTGAAAGCAGGAGGCAGCAAATACCAGCAGGGATATCGAGCCTTGCTAGCCTCCCCTAGCAAATGGCTCTGAGCTGAGTTTCCTCCATCAGCCCCGCTTTCGAAGGGTGGCTCTGAGGGGGAATGTGAGCTTCAGGAGGCAGCTGGTGCTTTGGGGATTGCTTGGGGGCATGGTGTCAGGCTGGAGAAACTGGCTGAGCTGCTGGAAGGAATCTGCCCCGACCTGCTGCCATAACCGTGCGTGCCCCAGCACTGCTGGGGAACCGCCTCCTGTCTGCTCCAGTCTTTGGTAGCCTTTGCAGTGCAGGTAGGCATTACCCCACTTTGCCTTGCCTCCGGCGTGCACGCACTCCTCGCCTCTCAGCAAACCCTGGCGCTGTGTCCCCTGTCACGTTCTTGCTCCAGGACTGCTGGCTCTTCCTCTGAGGTTGCCTGAACTGACCAAATCCTTCTTTCTGAGTTGCCCCCGGGGATGGTCTTTTGTCACAGCAGCAACCTCTAGCAGGCAGAGGGTTGACAGTGACTCTGCTGAGGAGCTGCAGTGTCCGTGAGAGGGTAAAACCGGCCCATGTTCTTACGAGCAGAAGCTGAATAGGAAGGCTAGGAACCAAACTGCTGTGTTTCAGGTGGCTGCCACAAAACCCTCAGTGCGGCATTCAGGAACCACCAAGAGCTGAAATGTATGACAGCTTTGCATCGCTTTGCGTCTTGAGAGAGCTGCGTGCTCTTATGTCCCAGCAGCTCAAGGTTAGGGCTTCCTTTGACTAGCTGTTGGAGGGAAAGAGGCAAATTAAGGACAGGAGCACTTACAATTACTGTGTTTCTGAATGATTACTTTAATGTAAGTGGCACAGTAACTGGGAACTGAAAAGCTTTTCAGCGAAAGCTTACAATAGACACCACTAAGACCACCTGATGCTTTCACATTAATCATATTTACCATCCCATTAGGCAGTAGCCGCTGCTCTTAAGTTGTCAGTGGGCTTAAATCTACTCCTGGCAGATGTCCTAACTGATGTCCTAACTTCACAGGTCCTCTGCTATATTGTAGAGACGAGGCCCAGGGCCTTACAAGGACATGGCATGCTGTCGAAGGATTTTCAGGGGGTGGGCTGGAGAGCAGCATCATTTCATCTGATTCCAGCTTCTTCAGCCTGTCCCGATTTGGAAGAGGGTAGGTCAGATCAGAGGCAGTAAATCTGACTGCAGAGGAAAAGTGGTTGCCCTTCTTTTCTTCTAAAGTGCTTTCAGTCAGCCCAGTAATGGGACTTGGCAGGGGTCTGTGAGTACATTTCTGACCTCTGTGGTCTTCCTTTGGCCAGTGTGAGACAGCCATGCTGCTCCCAAAAGCAGCTGAGTACAGAATGTCAGCCTTCCTGCTTCCTGCCGGCTTTCCCTTGGGTTGCAGAGGGAAGCAGCTCATGTCCACACAGAAGCTGAGCTGGAGCTCTCTCCTCTACCTGCCTGTCACCATTGCTCTGGCACCCTAATCCTCCAGGCTTTCTTTTGCTGCTGTGGTGGCTGTTGGTGTGTCCTGGTTGTCTGACCCTGCCCGGGTGCCCCCATTTGGCTGTGCTGGTATGTGACATGCTGGGGAAGAGGTTGTTGTGAAAGGCTATGTGGGTAAGTGAGGCTGAGGATAATTTTCTGTGTGACCCCTGATTTGAGCACAATTATCTTGGAGTAAAGCATCTGGTATCAGAGGGATGCTGTCCCGGTGAGCTTCAGAGCAGCTCCTGCAGAGCTCTTGGAAACACTGGAGTGTCTGGGATTTCTTTGAAAGAAGTAGACTGGGTGTGCTCAGTGTCTACTGAATCCAGCTAAAGGTGTCTTGAACTGACCACCAAGGATGAGGTGTATACCCTATGTGTGGAACCATGAAGCTGGAAGTCAAGCTCTGCTCCTTTACACACCTCACTTGGATTCACTGCCTCACTCTTCTAATCAGGGAAATGGGAAACCTGGCTTTATCCTCTGACTGCACTGCTGGCTATGTGATCTCAAGGCGAGACATTTAATCTCTTCTCTTTCCCTTGTCAGTTGAGCTGGGAGCATCCAGGCCAACCTGACAGTGGACTGTGGGGATTAATGTTTGTTTGCTCAGTGCTCCAGAAATCTGAAGCATTAAATGAGTGTTTACAAGGCATTTACTGCAGCTTAGTGAGGCAGAAATCATCTTTCAGCGTCCCAAGCAGTGCTGCCTCCCCAAAGCTCAGGGAATGTTCTTGGCATTCAGGGGTGAGAAGTCTGAGAGAACATGGCACGTGCCTTTTAAGTGCTGAAAGAGATGGAGACTTGAGGAAAAGAGAGGAGAGCCGTGCTGGTTTCTGTCCCTGGAGCTGTGGATTCAGTTACAGGCTGGATCACAAATCTGGTTTGTTCCTTCCCAAGTACTGCCTGCATTTCCCTGCAAGACCTGGAAAGCTGAAGGGCCTATTATGCAGCACTGCCATTATTATTTATATTTGAGGAATCCAAGAATTAGTTCTGGTTTTAGCGGCACCCTTCCCCCTTCTCTGTGTCTGCTGTGCTCCCTGGCAGCTGCCCGAAACCCCAGAGTGCTTAGTGGCTCTGCATGTATCTAATTAGGTAAGTGCTTGGGATGTTATCTGCATGGAAATGTTACTCCGGGATATGCTACGATGCTGAGCTTTGCTGAGTCAAGACAGTTGTTCAACTAGGACAGCCAGATTCTTGTCTATTCTTACATCAATCCCTTGGATTGGTATGTTGTCAGGAGAGGAGCCTGTGCGGGGCTGGATGACAGGCTGCTGAGATCAGGGCAAGGAAATAATGCGACACATCCACATGTGGAGGGAAGGGGTACATCTGGGGTGACTTTCTCCCATGCCTGAGAAGCCATGCTCCTTGCATGTCAGTGCAGGGAATGTGCCCGGAGCCGCAGGGATGTCATGCGACAGCACCGTGTGGGAGTGCTCATATCAGGAGTGATGGAGATCAGCACAGTCCTGCTTGGCTTGTTTGAAGAGGGAGCTGGAAATGCAGCAGAGAGGAACTGAATGCACTGTGATCCCTCAGGCCTCGTACTGATGGTCTTCAGTATCTCAGATAAAAGCTGAGAGTCTGCAATCCTACGTTAGTGGAAAACTTCTGTTCCCTTGCTGCTGGGTAGTTGTCTGTCCCCGTCCCCCTGCCATTACCTTTTGAGCTTCATGTCCTCTCTGCTGGCATCTGCTTTCCCAGGCAGAATTGCTTTAGTTTACTAAAGCAGCTTTAGTTTGCTGGGGCAGAGTGAAATGGACATGATGTTTCATCTGTCAAAAAATACTCTCTTGGCCCAGGCCACCAAGGAGTATTCAAGCTTCCAGCGGTATCACTCCCATCTGTTGAAAATGAGGGTATTCAAAATGAAGGTCATGAATGTTTAGAAGGCAGCTGATATATAACTTAGCCATCATCGCTTCTGTGTTCCCAAACTGGTATTTTCTTTAAAAGGTAAAAAAAACCCAACCCACAACCAAACCAACAACATACAAACAAATGCAGCAAGGTTAAAGGAGTTCTCTAGGGAATAAAAAATGACTTAGGAAAAAAACCATCTCCCAGTGGAAACTAGTCATAAATATAGAGAAGGCAGTAGTTTTAACATCAAAGCAAAGGCTGCAACTTGAAGCCTTTTCTCAACTGTGTAGAGAGGAAAAAGTTGTGGTATGTCGAAGAGGCTGTGTTCTGTGCATGCTTTTGCATGAGCTGTCAGAAAGGCGCTTAACACAGAGTTGAACATCCAGCCCATCTTCTGCCTGTCCACCGCATCTGCTCCTGCAGCAGCAAGCGGCTGTAGTTTCATTTATCTGGGAGGAAACTGCACCAGCAGCCTCTTTGAGCGGAGGAAGTGTAGTTTTATGGTGGTGCAGGCAGCTGGGAAATCTTCCTGAGCTCATCCCGGGCTTCCTCTGCAGTGCTGGGAAAGGCACATGAGGGGCTTCAAGACAGGGCTGGTTGCCCTGCAGTGCGGTGACAGGGTGTGCTGAGTTGGTGTTACAGGAAAAGGCAGTAAAATCCAAAGGGGGATGGAGCTAGAGAAGCTCCTGCAGCCCTTCTCTGCGGGTACATGGATGAGGATTTGTTGTCTCACGCAATTCCTGCTCAGCACCGTTGGGGTGAGGGATACATTCCCCACCTTGAATCTGAGTTGTTCCTCCACATCAGTCTCTCTTTTGCATGTCTCTCTGGGGCATTGGGGTGGCTTTGCCTGACCCAAAACCTCTCAGGGCTGTGTTCTCCTCTGTGAATCTCTTGCAGTCACACCAAGATGCTGCATGAGGAGGTTTTTTTGGTAACAAAGCTGAGATCCTTGGCAGGAAGGGTCTGTAATCAGTTTAGTGTGATGCTGTTTTCACACAGTATACCCACGCACACATGCAGAAGGCATAACTAATTCCTTCCTGTATTTCTCCCCCTCTGTTGAAAACCTGCAGATTGCTTTAACCTGCTTCCCTTTGCTCCTCTGATGAAGGCAGCTGATCAGTCTCTGTGGCCAGGCTGATTCAATCCCCTGAAGACATCCAGGGGATCAAGTGATGCCACAACATGCCCGGCTTGGGAAATTCTGGGGCTCCTCTCTGTGGAACCCCAAGCTGCCTTGCTGAAAAGGCTGTAGCCACAAGCGAGGACAGAGTGCAGTTGAGGTCTTTTTGTGCCAAACCCCCTAAGGTGGTGCAGGGAGGTTTATCTAAGGAGCCTTGTAGGAAGGTGAGATCTAGCGCAGCAGCTCTTTGTCTTGAGGTGGGGGAATCTGCTTCCCCATCCTCCTCCTGCCATTGTGCCTGAGGCCTTGGAGGGGCAAGTTTGGGGTGATGTTGTGCACCCTTCACTGCAGCGGTGCATGACGCTCATTGGAGTGTGGGCCTGGTATATCTGCAGCTTTAATGACAAGGGCTGAAGAGGTGGGTAAAGGGAGACCAGAATGACATTTTAATTTCCTGGTCACCACCCATTTGGGACTTGCTTGCTTTTTTTTTAATGGCAATTTCCCTTTGATTTCTTTATCTCTTTACAAACCGAAGATCTGCTTTGCCAGGGTTTTGTTTACCTAGGGTCTTACATATTGAGTAGTTGTAAGGTTGGCTGTCCTGAGAACCTGTGTGTGGTGGCACTGGGGCCCTTTTCCTCTATATCTTATGTGACTTTTTTTGTGCTTTCTCATTTCAGAGACTTTGATTCTCTCTCCAAGGATGATGTCTATGAGAATAACCGCTTGGTAAGTCCCTGTTATGCAGTTCATGGAAGGAGGAAGGAACGTGAGAATGACTTGATGGAGGTCATGGAGTGTGGAAGGACTTTGTGACAGTGGTGAGGGTGTAAGGAAAAAAATCTGTACTTGTAAGTAACAGGCAAGAGCTTCTGTGGAAACATAAGGGAATGTGAAACATCAGCTTCCAGCCTGTCCTGCAGAGAAGATAAGATGGTTATCCTGATAGTTGCCAAGACAGCATCTCAGGTGAAGATTAAATGGTGCAACATCTTCTTGACCTCAGCTGTTCCAGACTTGGAGGCAATGGAAGCAGGAAGCTAGTTTTACTCCAGGCATAAACAGAGGGGAAGGTCGTGCTGGACCTATGCTGATCTGCAATGTTCCCCTCTTGCCTGGGACAGCTGGAGCCAAGAGCACAAGCAGGCAGTGGGGAATGGGGAGATGCCCAGCTCCAAGGGCTAGCAGTAGCCTTGTTTGGTTCTTTTTTACTGAAAGACCTAATTGCTGCAGGCTCCATCTGATAGTCCATGGAGAGACTTGGGCTGTCACTTTCCCAAGATGAATTGAGCTAGGTCATCTGAGGTTTTAGGATTAGGCCTCTCCAGCTGTGTCTTGGCCATGGCCTTTCCTAGACCAGTTGGCTCCTTTCAACCATTAGCAACTGTCTTTTCACATTCAAGAGCCAGACAATGGGTTTCTTTTCCTGTTAGTAACCCCTAAGCTGGGGTCTCTCCTTGCTGCTTGCAGCCTCATGTTCAGCAAGGCTTTTAGTTCAGAGAACCAGCTTAAAGCCAGGCTGAGCATAGCTGGGTGTCCACAGGGGATATTTTATATCCCCAGTTCCTGCAAATATCCATTTTCATTTATTTCTCTGTTTCTTTTCTTTAGATCCCACACCCTGCACGGCACCCTGTGTCCCAGAGACCAGGCACCTTCAGTCTTCATTCACACTCTGCACCTGGTACCTCACAACTCAGTGCCCACACTACTCCCATCCCCTCCTGACTTGCTTTCTCTTCAGTCCCTGCCGTAGTCTCACATATCCTCTCCCTCGGACATCAATGTGGATACACTGCCCTTGGCACAACAGCAGAATGGTCAGCATACAGCCAGTTATCCATGCACCGCTAAGCGGAGAGCTCTCAAACAGCTATTTGCCTCCTTCACACCTTCCTTTCAAGTACCCATGTATGCACTTGTAGGAGCTGTGTGCTTCTTATCACAATGTCCTTGTCATTTTTACTTGCTGAGACATAGAAAATTCCTGAAGTAGCCCTTCGAGCTGGGCAAGCAGCAGCATGCTGGCTGTTGAGCCTTAGTGGCTGTGTTACCTGTGAGAGGAAAAGATGTGGCACCCCAGAACATGAAAGGATGGGCAGAGTCAGTGGTTCTGTGGGATGAGCATTTGGAATGGTTGGGGACACTCCTCAGTAGAGCTGGTGTTTGTCTGTGTCCCTTGCAAGTACCTGCCAGCCCTTTGTGGTGCCAGCCAAGGCTCTGCAGGGCTCTTGCATGAGGGCACTGGTGGTGTGCCACTTTCATGGGTTGAAGAAATACTGGTTTGGATTTTTTCCAATGAAAACTGAGACTTCCTGAAAGTTACCCTACCCGTCCCAGTGCAGCAGCCAAATGCCAGGACCCTTCAGGTGGGCATTGCAGGGGCACAGGCAGCTGAAATGTCTTTCAGGAAAGGGCAGCTGCAGCAGCTTACTCCCTTGCTTCTGTTGCCCCCTTTCCAGCCAGGCGGCATGTCTGGGATTCTTGGTCTGTGAGGGATGTCATAGGCTTATTACTTAACTTTCCCAGAGCCCTTCCAACTTGATTTCTCTGTTATTTTTCAGAGAGAATCAGGTTTTCTTTCCTTAATGCCTCTCTCTGCTGCTCCTGCAGGCCTTTGAATTGGCAGAGCGGGAGCTGGGCATCCCAGCTCTGCTAGATCCCAATGACATGGTCTCCATGAAAGTCCCTGACTGCCTCAGCATCATGACTTACGTGTCTCAGTATTACAACCATTTCAACAACCCCAGCCAAGGTGAGTAGCCTCCTACCCTACCCCTCTGACTTCCAGTTTGCCCCTACTTGAGTACAGGAAACCTAGTATCACCTTGTGCTTCCTCCTTCCTATGGTAAATGGGAGGTGTGTGTGTTTGTGAGGAAGGAGAGGAGCAGGTAGTACCTGCCTCTCCTGGATCTTGCTGGTGCCAGTGAGGAAGGCCTGCAATAGGGAGTAGAGTAGGGCGAGGTTTTACAAGACCTGCGGTGTGATTTAACAGCTCAGGCTGCGGAAGGAGGAATGCCTTGTTAATCCACCCTCTGCAATCCGTTGGGTTGGGTCACTGCCCCTGGTGCTCATCAGACCCCTTTGTGATCTGCTTTAACCCACTAAAATGAGAGAAAGCTAGATAGGCAACCCGCCTACCGCAGCCAAATTTTATCGCATCTGTAAGTGTGAAGCGACCAGAGGGCAGAGGGAGGGGAACCAGGGCTGAGTGTCTCAGATTAGCTCATCTGCTCTTGCAACTGCAACCTGATTTGAGTCTTGCTCTGAGACACCTCTTCCAGGGCAGTCCTCCTGGGTGGAGACAAGGGCTCCAGGTCTCCTCTGCTCTGCTATTGAGCCACAGCATCAGATAAATCTCTTCCATGTGCATGTACTTCTTCAGGGATGCTGGCCTCCAGCCAAGGAGAGGGGGGACTGGTGTGTGAGTGCCAGCCCTGATGGGCAGGAGGTGCTTGCAGACGTGCTGACAGCCTGGAAGCCCTGGGGCTCATTGAGTCACAACAACACATCAGCAGCTACCCGAGGTGCTCTGGGTTTTAAGCATTGCTTAAGGAGTTAGTTATGAGGAAGCCAGGCAGCATTTGATGTAAATAAAATCACAGTGAGAGGCTGGTATCCCTGGTCCACAGAAGGGGATCAACAGCAGGGCCAGCCTCTCTGGCAGCCTCGCAGCCGACCCATTATTAGATTGTGTTTGTCTCTTCCACCTAAAATAGGCTCTGAGGTGTTGGGAGTGGCGAGTCCTGTCCTATGTCACAAGGCTCGATGATATTTTTCTTTCCCCCTCCCTTTCCCCCTCATGGGCGGTGTGAGTCACTGCTCCTCGCCGTGCCTGATCCTCCTTTGCCTTCTGCCTCCAGCCAGCGTCCCTCCGCCTATGAAGCGCCCAGCTGCTGACTCCTCTCCTCCTCTGCTGTCCCACAAGAAGCCCGTGGCTGCAGTTGAGAGTCCCCCAGCACCACAGGTACCTAATCTCTTGATTCAAAGCCAGCCTCAGGCACTGGTGCTCCCTGTGCTGCAGGTGAGGAGATGAAAGCCTGTTGCAGTGGGATTGATCTTTGTAGAGGGCTACCTGTATATTTGGGGTGGGAAGGGTGTTTGGGATTTTGGTTCCTTGGAGGACCCAGCTGAGGGAGTGATTTCTCTCTAGGAATCAATGGGCTGAAATCCATGGCAGTCAAGAGGTTGGGCAGATTGATGCCAGATTGCCTTGAGCCACTCCGGGGCACAAGTACCCTTCTTCCTATGGGTTGATGATGCTGTAGATGAGTAAAGAGCAGGAATTTGGGATTAGAAGAGCAGAAAAGATGGCTTTTTCTTTCTTGGCCCTTTATTTCAGGTTTTAGCAGATGCCTGGGATGGCAATTTTCCAAAAAGAAGGGCTTCCTCTTGCAGGTCCCTTCTGCCACCTGGGGTTTAGATTAGTCCCTTCCACAGTCCTTCAGCTCTAGATAGGGGCAAGGCACTTTTGGAGTGGCCCCTCTAATGTGGGAAGAGGCAGCCTGCCTGTGCCTGGATCCGGGGGCAGCTGTTCTTTGCGTTGTCAGACCCTGAGGTCAGACCCTGAACTGTGCCACAAACACACAGCAATGGCCTTGCATAGGAACTGCTGCTCTGGTGGAGCAGTGGGCTGGGGAGCAGCTTGTGGCTCCCATCCTGATCTTCCCGTGTGTTGTGTGTCTCAGGACGATGCCCCCTCAGACCCGCTGGAGCGGTCACAGCGCACCACGCTCAGCAGTACCTGCACAGCCTGCCAGCAGCACGTCCATCTGGTCCAGCGCTACCTGGCTGAGGGCAAGCTGTACCACCGCCAGTGCTTTAGGTATGTCATGACCAGGTCTGGAGGGGTTCGATGCTCTTCTCAGCAAGCTGGAGGTCTGTGGCCACCCTGTCTTTGTGTTTGTCTGTGTCCTTGGGTAACATGGAGCATCAAAGACAGTGCATGAGATGGTACTAGAGAGGATCTGGTTGCCTGCCAGCCCCCTGTCCCAGTGGTCTGAGTGGGCCCTTGTATCCAGCTCTGTGCTGCTTGCCTCTTCTGCTCTCTTGCACTTTCCCACTTCATTGACTTGAGATCCCAGCCCCTGGTGCTTCTCCCACTTTCATAAATCAGGATGCTCTGCCTCTTTACCACCTGCCTCCCACCACCACTTTCCAGTGAGGTCTAAGCTAGGGCCTCCTTCTACCTGCAGTCCACATCCTCAACTGGATATACAGGCTCCCACGCTGCCTGGGGTGGTGCTGAGCATTCAGAGGAACATCTGGGGAGCTGCAAATCGTTACCAAACTGAGGAATGAGGGATTAGACATCAGCCGCTCTGTGGTTACTCCCTAGGTGCAGGTCCTTACCTGCAGCACCTGTGAAGTCATTTCACTTTGCTTTCCCTGCTCTGATGAAGGGATGAGATCTCTTATATGGGCCATGGGACATGAATTGGCAAGTGGGCAGCTGGCATCTGAGGACAGAAATACTGAACCCCTGGGAAGATAAAGGAGGCCTCATTCACCTGCCTAAACCAGCCAGAGATGTGTCATAGAAACAATGTTGAATGAGGGGAACTGAGCTGGGTCCCATCAAGCTTCCCATCTGCAGCTGGGGCAAAAGCAGGAGCTTTGGCATGTGGGTGCAGCATCACTCGTAGCCATGACTAGGAGGTGTCCTGTCTGCCTTGCACAGCTCATGGCCCTTTGGGCTGAGCACCAAGATCCTTGTGTTTTGCCTCTCTGTGCTTCTCTGCTCTTCTTGTTCCACACACACATGCCTTCCCCTGCTGATTCGTGTGTGCTGCTTGGTTGGAAATGTCCTGTGGCAGTGTTTTCTGTGGGTTGACAGAGATAAAACCAAAACAAACCTTTCTCGCCTTGTCTGAACTTGCCACCTCTTCATTTCATCATACCCCTTCTCTCTACAGCTCCTGTGTCCTCACACTTCTGCTCTAGATTTCAAAGGAAATCCCAGCCAACTGGGCACCCAGAGCAGAATTCCTCACCAAAATTACCTGCTTGCAGTGTAGTCAGCTGCTGCAAACAGCAGGTATTCAGACAAGAAGGAACAAGCTTGGTTTTCATGGGAGTGCTTGATCAGCCCCTTACCCTTGGCTCTCTTTCATGGATGTTATCCACCTTCATTCTCAGGTGGAAAAGGGCTGACTTGGCTGCCAGCACTGAGTATTACACTTGTGCCTGGAGGGTTTCATTAGGGAGGATTCAAAGGCTCAGCAGGGAAAGAGTGGATGATCTGAGGAGGTGTGGCAGACAGTGAAGGACAGGAAGCTATTTAGCCTGGCTTCAACAGTCAAGGCAGAGTGTAAGAACAGCCCTACTGCATTATTTCCTTATCCTTCCAGCCAAATGCCATAACCCTGGTGGGGTCCATGGTCAGCAAGCATGGTGAATGTGAGACCAAGCCAGGACCCTTGCCCCCCACAAGGCAGCCCCATAGCCTCCCTGTGATGGTTCTGAACCAGCTGCTCCATAGTTCCAGTTGATACTCCCTGTCTCATGAATGGCTGATCCCTCTCCCTGTCTCAGGGCCACATATGATCTTGTAGTTCTGTCTCCAAGTTCAGCACCAGCTGAATCTTTCCCAGGAAAACTGTGGGTTTCTACTTTTCCAGGTCTGGAAACCATGTCATATTCCAATACCAACTGCTGCCTTTCCACATCTATTCAATCCTTTCTGAGTTAAAGGAAGAACCCAAATATGCACAGTATTTGAATTGAGAACTCCTCATGGGTTCACACAGTGTCATGGTGTCATTTCTCTGTTCCTCTCCTTTCCTGAATGACTTCCTCAAGACTACACTAGGATTTAGTACTTCACAGCCCAGGAGCATTGCCTTCCCTGAGGGGCAGGAGGGTGCCCCCCATCTCACGGGGCTCTCTCTTCTCATTGGCAGGTGTAAGGAGTGCTCCAGCACGCTGCTCCCCGGATCATACAAGCCTGGGTCAGAGGCAGGAACTTTTGTCTGCACACAGCATCGTGGTAAATTGGCCATGAGTGGGAAGGTGGAGAGGAGGCCCAGCCCAGACCGGCAGTCGCCAGAGCTAAGAACTGAAACTGGGGCTGGCAGCGTGGGTGAGGATGGCTTCACCACAGGAGCAGAGGTGGGGAAGAACGATGGTGACTCCCTGGAGAGCACGGTGGAGACCCATATGCCTGCAGAGGGGCTAGCTAGCCCAGCGGAGAAGGACAGCACATCAGGCAAAGCAGAGACAGTGATGCCCCCTGCTCATGTCTCCCAGACCCCGCCCAGACCTCCCCTTCCCAGCAAACCCACAGCAGTCCCCCAGGACAAACCCAGCTCGGAAGGACGGCTCAGAGACACACGGCCCACTCCTGCCCCAAGGAGGGGCACTGATGCCTCACCCCTCTCCCCTCCTACCTCTCACCCTGTCCCTCGGCCCAGATCCACTCTGCAGAGCGAGGGCAGCGAGTGTGTGCCTGGCGTGGTGAATGGTAAGAGCACAGTGGTGGCAGGAGTTACCTTCACCTCTCTAGCAGCTGAGGTGTGATGAGTTTCACTCCTCTGCACCCTGACACCTTCTTGCCTCCACATGAATCTCAGGCCTAGATACCAGGCCTTTGATTGTCAGTCATCCCCATAGTGGGGAAAGCATGCTAGGTTTCATGCCTGCCCTTATGTTTGTCCAGGCGTGCTGCTAGTGTGGAGGGGAGGTGGCAGTCCTTGGGCAGTTTGCAGGTATGGGGACAGAGGGACATGTCTGTTCTCCAGGTGCAGCTCCTGGGGTAGGTTGGAGAGAAAAAGGCAAAGGGGATGTTTGGGGTTGGCTTGACTGACTGCACTGATGGTGGGAGAAACACCAGGAGTTCTTCAGAGAGCGGGAATCTCCCGTGGGGAGATGTGTAAGAGGTGCCTCATTGATTTAACCTCTTTCTTCATGTCCTTTTGGTGTTGTGACAGTCTGACCCTGTGTCTTTCTAGGTAGGGTACCTGAACCCAGCCCCCCTGTCCCAAAACCCCGAGGGAGACCCTGCTCCTCTGATCGGTACGTCCTTCTGTTCTCAGATGACATGCAAAAACCCTGTAGCAAGTTGGGGCTATGGGGACACCTCACTTGTGGTCCCCTCTCTCACCTCTATCAGCCCCTGCTTTTATGAGGATGTAGGCTATAAGCAGGTCCTTTCCTTGCCAGGCTGTCCGTGTTTGTCCATACCTCTCAGAGTTGCTGTCTCTTAGGGTTTGTAGAGAGTGTGGACCTTCGGAAAGATGTTTCTGTGGCACATGCAGACTGCCAAGGGCCTTCTTAAATGGTCCTGCTTGTGGGTGCTGAGAAGGGGACACTTTTCTGCCCTGTGCAGGGTTTGTCACAGGAAAGGTCCAATGCAGGGGTGTTGTGAGTGCCTGACTGCAACCTTTACACCTCCTGGTCTCTTACCCAGGAGCACACTGGTGCTGGCTTATTCCTGCCTACTCTTGGGACAGAGGTTGCACAAGCATCCGCATTTGCAACAGCCAAGGAGCGGGTGCACGTGGCAAGACATGGCAGCTTTCCTGATGAGCAGTGATTCACTGAGCCATGGTGTGGGCTTGCTGTGGGCTGTGCCCGCACAGAGGAGCAGCAGTGCTTCCAGCCATGGGAGTTAGCAAAGAGAAGTTCATCTCTGGGATACTCAGATGATACGGTGACAAACAGCCGCTGAAATGTAGGAGGGGAGTGTGACCACAGAGGGAAGGTGTCTGATCTCAAGTCCCACTCCATCCACAGCCTGGGGAGCAGAGTTGAGTGCAGAAACAGTGTTGGGAAGGGGAGAACAGCTGCGCCCATAAAGCTCAGCCTCAGAGGCTGTTATGTGGAAACTGAAACACTGGGCCCAGCAGGCAGGTCGGACAGACTGTGCTTCCTTCTGGCCCATAGGTTACCCTGCAGAGAATGAGACCCTTTGTGTCTGGGGAAGACTAGGGCCAGCCTTGGATGAGAAAGCTGCTTCTGCATGGGAGACATCCTGCTCCAGGCCTCCTTTCCCCTTAGGGCTAAGTCCCTCTCCTGTACCTCGCCATCCCAGCTTGCCACCTCTTTTCCTTGCCACCTCAATTTCTCTTTCTCTTCTGCCAGTGCTGGAGCTGCTGCAAGAGCCAAGGACCCACCATGGATGGCCTTGGTGCAGGCAGAGCCCAAGAAGAAGCCAGCTCCCCCTCCTCCTCCAGGCAGCAGCCTTGAGACCCCAAGTAGGACTCCAGGGGAGGAGGATGGGGAGGAGGTGGGGAAAGCCAGGAGTGAGGAGAGCAGGCCTGATGCCATAGAGCCCAAACTGTACAACCCCTTTGAGGAGGATGATGAGGAAGAAGAAGAGAGCTCTGCCACCCAAAAGAGCACACCTGAGCAGGAACAGAGCGAGGCTGCTGCCAGGCCTCTCCACCCCTGGTATGGCATCACTCCCACCAGCAGCCCAAAGATGAAGAAGCGGCCAGCTCCACGAGCTCCCAGTGCTTCCCCCCTAGGTGAGCTTCCCTCTGCTCCCTTATCCCTCCTCCACAGCCCCCTGTGCAGTCTTTTGGAGGCTCCTCCTTTCCCAGGCACCTCTGCATCACCCTGACAGGCCAGGCCTTTATGCAGTGATGGCTGTGCTGGGATTTGTGTTAGCTGTATGCTATCTACCCACTGGAACACCTCATTTGCAGACAAGACCTTTGTGCTGGAAGGTCCCTTCTGTCTTCTCTGAAGACGGGCACTGGTTCTCTTTGCTCTCCAGTACATACCACTCTCCTCTCCTGCCTGACCCCCTGTTCCGCCCTGTTCCTTTGCAGCCTGCCACCCCATCTCCAGGCTGTCACATTCTGAGCCATCATCCTCCACCCCCTCTCCAGCCATCAGCCTCGAAAGCATCAATTCTGAGAGTTCAGCCAAGGTGCCGGGTGACACTGATGACTCCTCAGTGCCCAAAAGTTCCTCCGAGCCCACTGTCCACACACCGACGGCCACCAAGACCTCTAGCACTGACACGCCGCTGGCCAGCGTCTCCTCCAGTGAGAGCCCTGCTGTCCCAGCCAGCCTCTCCACCAATTCCTCCTTCTCCTCCTCCAGCGAGCTGGCCAGTATCAGCGGGGAGGCACAGCCTAGCACCCTGCATGCCAGCAGGAGCGTCTCCACCAGCAGCTTAAAGACCAGCCCCAGCCAGCAGCCCCTGAAGCCTCCAGCTGGGGCTAGCCCTACACCCATCCTCTTGGCTTCAGATGTGGGTGCTGGAAGCCCTAAGACACATGCCTCACCCAAGCCGCAGCTGAAGGTGAGATGGTGACCTTCCTCTCATCCAGATCAGGGGGCTTTTCTTCCCTGCCCATCACCCCATCACAGTGGGGATCATGAGTCCAGGCTTGCCCCTTTGGTAGGTTTGGTTTGTGATGCCCTGAAAGCAAGCCTCAGGCATGTGCTTGCTAATGGTGGCTCTGCTCATACTCTGCCTGTCTGATGTGCTAGAGAAGAGGCAGGATGTCGTGTGGTCAGAGCAAATAGAAGGGGAACCATGAAGGAAAATAATTCAGCATGCTTGTTAGGGAGATGCTGGGGAACTGATGCCAAAGAGGAACACTGCTGGGTTTTGCCCCATGGCTCAGCTGCTGGTGGAGTGCTGTGTTCCTCCTCTGTGAGGGTGTGGGGCAGAACAAATCCTAGGGCTGCCCTGTCTGCTCAGTCCCAGCTGTTGGGATGCTATATCCCTTCCTTTTACTGGACCCTCACTTACCTCCTTTTGTCCCCCCTCTCCAGTCTTCCTGTAAAGAGAACCCCTTCAACCGAAAGCCATCGCCTGCTGCCTCCCCCTCTGCAAAGAAACCTCCTAAGGGCTCCAAGCCAGCGCGTCCTCCTGCACCAGGTCATGGCTTCCCACTGATCAAACGCAAGGTAAGAGGGTTCTTGGGAGCCAGGGGGAGAAGGCCAGCTTTGTGATATCTCCCAGGGCTATAGCTGTGTACATGCACCCTGCTGATGCATATATGGGTAGGGTTGCAGCACGTGGCTGGGTAGGATGGTGCCTAGGCTAGACCCTGTTGATGGCAACACCATGGTCTCCCTTTGATCCAGAGTGGGGTGCAGATCTTGAATCCATGCCTAAGTGGAATGTTCTGTTGTCTCCCTGCCCTTGTTAGTGTTGATCAGCCTTTGGGTTGCCGCTGGAAACTGGATGTGGGTGATAATGGCAGTCTCTGCCTCACGGTTTGGCAGGTGCAGACAGATCAGTACATCCCTGAGGAAGACATCTATGGGCAGATGGATGCCATTGAGCACCAGCTGGACCAGCTGGAGCACCGTGGGGTGGCCTTGGAGGAAAAACTTCGAAGTGCTGAGAATGGTATGTGAGGTGGGGTTGGCTGTCTGTGGGCGTGGGGCAGGATGGACCCCTGTAACTTCCTCTCTGCTGATGCTGGGTTTGGAAGAGCACAAGGGGCTGTGCTGGGCTCAAGGAATGGTCACAGCCAGACCCTGGACATGGAGATGTCCCTAGGGTGGAACAGTGGGAGAAGAGATACGGTCTCTCAGGGGCTCAGGAAGAGGCTTGGGTCAGGTTTGCTCTAGTGCTCCTCCACCAGCTGGGCAGAGCCCAGCCTGCTGCAGGGTAGTGGGGTCCTGCAGGGCTGGGGATGGCTCTGAATTGTCCTTTTGCTTGGCAGACAGCCCAGAGGACAGCCTGCTTGTGGACTGGTTCAAGCTTATCCATGAGAAGCATATGCTAGTGCGCCACGAATCGGAGCTCATCTACATGTAAGTGTGTGGGGAAGTAGTTGTTCTTGGAAAGAACCCTGTCTCAGCCCTCCTGAAACTACTTCCAGGGGAGAGCCCGACATGACCTCCTTACCTGGAGAAGTGAGGAGAGGAAGACAAGCAGATAAATCTATCCAAACACGTTCAGAACTGACCCACTGGGAGTCACCAGAGCCCCTGCAGAATCATCTGCAGCCACTCCCTGGCTATATTGGAGCAGATCAGCATCTTATTGGCTCTTTCCAAGCTGACCCTGTACTTTGGAATGATGTTCTGCCTCCCTGGAGCCTGGCAGTTTCCCAGCAGTGCCCCTTCCTTTGCAGCTTCAAGCAGCAGAATCTGGAGCAGCGACAATCAGATGTGGAGTACGAACTGCGTTGTCTCCTCAACAAGCCAGGTAAAGCATCACTCTGGATGCAGTTAATCTCCATTTTACCCCTGGGCATCATCTCCCCTGTCTATGTGGGCCTCAGGTGAAGAGAGACAGATGTGTAGGGATGCCAGTGCTATCAGCTGCCTCTAGAGCCACTGTCCCATCTCATTGCATGTCCCAGGCTTGTGCAAGGACGTGCTTCTTTCATCCCCGTGGGATGGCACCTACAGTGCTCTCCCACATAACACTGCTAGCCCAGCCGGGCTAGGTAGCAGAGGACCATGCTATGAGATCTCTGCCCCAAAGCTCTGAATTTCAGAGCTCCTTCAACCATTTAATTGCCTGTTGTTCCTTGGGGTTTGGCTGGGTAGAGAAGGACTGGACTGATGAGGACCGAGGGAGGGAGAAAGTGCTGATGCAGGAGCTGGTGACCATCATTGAGCAGAGGAATGCCATTGTGAACTGCCTGGATGAGGACCGCCAGAGGTGAGTGAGGACTGGGGTGGCTGAGGGAGGGGGAAAAACACAGCCTGTCTGACTCAATGCCATGTGAGTGGCCTGTGGGGGTGTCTCAAGATGTCCCTGTTGCTGATGTCCTTCCCAGGCTTCCCAGTCCTTTTCTGTTTGAATGCTTTGTGTGGGAAAGATGTGGCAGTATGTGCAGCACATCAGATTTATCCTGCTGGAAGCAAATGCTCACAAGACAATGATGGATCTGCTCCTCCATGAGTTAGAAGTAGGAGGTTCTCTAGCCTCAAACAATAGAGCAGCTGTTTTCAGGGCTGAATTGCTGACCTCTTTCCTATTCTTTCTTTCAGAGAAGAGGAGGAAGATAAACTGTTGGAAGCCATGATTAAAAGGAAAGGTAAGAAACATTTGATAAGATCTTTGGAGCGATGTTTTCACTGCTAACCCCAGCAAGGGGCAGCACAAGCCATTGATGAAACTGTGCAGGAGAGAATCTCTTCTGTGTAGACTATGGAGCTGTTAAAATTTGGGGCACAGTTGTGCTATGCACCCCTATTATCACAGAATGAAGTATGGATGCAGTGGAGGGCTTTGATTCATAGCTGTCTTGCCCCTGTTGTTGTGCATGTGTATGTACAACCATCAACACCCTGCAGTAACAACCTCCCTTTGCAACCCCAGAGTTTCACAAGGAGACAGAGACCGAGAGCAAGAAGAAAGGCAAATTCAAGCCCATGAAGGTGCTTAAGCTGCTGGGCAACAAGCATGACTCCAAGAGCAAGTCACCCAAGGAGAAAAGCTAGAGCAGGAGAACAGCAGCAGCAGGAGGGATGTGCTGCCCGACTGCCCTGGCCTCCCTGCAGCTAGCTGGGATTCCTGTCAGGAAGGGGGCTTGTCTCCCTCCTCTCCCCTCGCCTCTCCCCGTGCTCCCTCCTCAGGCACTGGAGCTGCTGGCCCGGGGAGATGCCAGTCCTTTGCCTGGAGTGAGGGATTCTGACCAAAGCAGTCCCCTTCCCAAGGCTGTGGAGGAGCATGACCGTTCCTGCTCTGTGAAGCCTTGCTAAGGAGGCGAGGAGAAAATGGATTTGCTTTTCGGATACGTTACCCCATTGCGTGTTCTTGTCATTAACTGAGAAGCAAGCCAAGAAGTTTCGTGTTTGTGGGAAAACTTGCACTAACTGTTCCCTCCCTTGTCCCTTCTCCTGCTCTAACTGTGACGGTTCCACGTGCCTCCGACCTTGGCCAGGAGAGGATTGGGCCTGCCTGTCCCTCCCTGCCTGCCTGCTTTTGTCCCCTTTCTGTCCTGTTTTTAACTGTGGGAGAAAGCTCTGGCATTAGAGGCCAGGATTCTTTGGGTTTTACTGGCCTAAACTTAACTTTTAGGAAAACAGTCCCACATCACAAGGCTTTAGAGCCACAGCCAAAAACATAACTGGTGCCCTATTTATTCTGAGCTGTCCCCTCCCTTGAGCGCCAGAGCTGGGTGGGCTCTGTTACTGGGCTGAGAGGACCCAAGGGGCTGGTGTACAGCTGCTAGGACATAGCTCACGTGCCCTACTCAGGACATCTTACCCCACACTGCTGCTAAACACTGCTGATGTTGCTGCCATTGGAGGGAGGGAGGAACATTCCTTTTCCAGGCAAGGGCAGAAAGCTCAAGACAGTGCCAGCAAGGGGCACTAAGCTGGTGCTCCCACCCACCAGTGCCACCCTTGAGTGGCCTTGAGAGGCGCAGCCACAACTGACTTTTACCCAGCTTCATCTGTATATGCTTTAAAAGTGTGCAGGGGTGGGCTGGTTGTTTTTTACACCTCCTTTACTAGATGAATTCAAGCCCACCTTTTAAACCCCTTATTTGTTGTGTGTGTGTGTGTGTACATTGGAGGAGGGAATGGGAGGCAGTGTTCTTCCAACCATCCCTTCCTCCTTCCATTTTTGTTTCCCACCTTCTCCAAGGCGAGGAGTTATTTATTGAATTGTCAGATCAGTCTGAATTAGGGTTTCATGGGTGCTTGGTTGATCAGGTGGTTCATCATGCCTTCTCATTTGCAAACCAGACATAACAAGCCCCAAGCAGTCTGCTGCAGTCCCTTCTCAAAACCCAACAGGCTTTAGCCAAAATGCTCTCAGAGCAGAGCAGTGCCTTTCAAGGTGGCTGCCATAGCATTCTGGAAAGGGATCTCTCACTGAGGAGGGATCCAGCCCCTCCTCAGTGCCAGCATAGCCCTCATGGCTGGGAGATGGCAAGCTCAGCCTTGCGCTGGTGATGCCATCCCGCTCTTGCCATACCCCAGCAGGCTGATGAGGAACAGTGGGAGGGGAGATCCCAAAGCACAACTCTTCTCCAAGGAGAAACAAACCCACTTTAGAGCCTGCTGTCAGGTCACTGTTGCCAAAGGCCATTGGGATCGCTGCAGCCTGACACCCCTTGGCCCTGTGCCCAGTCAGGGGATTGATTTGGGAATTATACTGTACTAACTCCATGACTTCCATTCACCTGAACAGAAATAAAAGAAACATTGGACTGAAAAACTGATTGCAGCTTAGGTTTCTGATTCTTTTGTGCGCTCGTGCTGTTCCGGGGACAGGGTGTGCTGCCTGGCTTTGGGAAATGGCTGCCAAGTATTGCTAGGAGGCAGAGGATGGGATCTTAATGAAACTGGAAGGTGGATTTTATGCTGGGATTTACACAGGAATAGCAGGGCATCATGTTCAGCCTGCCAGAGGGCAGATGTGGGCTATGTATGAGATGAGCAAACAGCCATTTCCAGGCTCCGTGGGAAGCAGGTGACTGTTCTGCATAGCATGCTCTCAGGAGCAAAAACCCACAGCAAGCCTGCAGCAGCAAAGGACTGCAGGCATGGGCTGAAGTCCCTTCTCCCTCTCCAGCTTTGTTCCAGATCAGCTGCCAATGAGAAGTTCGCTAATGCACACAATCACACTGACCTGCAGCAATGCTAGAGAATAGTGCTTGCACAGGGCCACACGGCTGTATCTTCCTTCCCTGGAGCCATTCCCAGTCGTGGGGACAGGAGCAGGTTATAATGTGGGTGGCAGTATGTGTGTCAGCATCATGCTGTTGCAAGAAACCTCCACCTCTGGGTGGATGGAAAGGAGTGATCTACTGTCGATGGATTGCCATGCTCTGAGGCATTCCATAGGCAAAAGGAGGCTCAGCTTTGTCACATTTGGTAGCCGCTGCTATGTGTTTTCATCTCTTTTAATATCGTTGAGCAATAAGGGATCATGTGCAAGGGCAGGATTTTATAACAAGGTTTCTTCTGGCACTGGTTATGTACAAATTGCTCCTGCCTTCTGGCTTTAGGCAGCAGGAGGTGCTGCCCCCTCTTTGGGCACAGGCACAGACCAGCCCTTGAGACGTGGATTCTAAGAATCTGGGAAGAAGGTGGGAACAAATTGCCTTCTGGCTTTAGGCAGCAGGAGGTGCTGCCCCCGCTTTGGGCACAGGCACAGACCAGCCCTTGAGACGTGGATTCTAAGAATCTGGGAAGAAGGTGGGAACAAATTGCACTTGTGTTATGCTTTGGCCTAGTCACAGGGAGCAGATTTGTTCCCACCAGGGAAGTCTTTTGTCATGATCTCTTCCATTTCCTCACTTCTCTTCTTGTCAAGGATCTCCATCTCACGCATTTTCTGCAAAGCACAAAGGGGAAGGGCTGAGCAGGGAGAAAGCTGGCAAGCTTTGGGTTTTTTTAATTCTTTTGCCAATCCCAAGAACAGAAGTTCTATTTCCCTGATTAAGTTACATGCAGAGATGGAAAGCAAGCCTGAAGACCTCTCTCCCCCATTCCCCAAATTCATGCCTGTACTGTGCCATGAAGGGAGGCAGTTCTCTACCCGCTTAACTACTCAGGTTTCGGAGGACACTCTGCTTTAAGGTCTCTGACACTAGGGGTCTCTGACATCATGTACCTTACAACCAGTGCTACTAGGGCATTCACATACCTGTGAGATTTCAGTGAGGATGATCCTTTGATACTTCTTGCCCTGTCCTAGAGCTTCCATCTCTGCCAGGAACTCCTTTCGCTCTTGAATTTCGTTCACCACTGATGGATAAGAGAAAACATTGTGGAAACAGGATTCAGATGAAAGGCAAGAAAACATGTTTCTGCCTAGATCTGAACCCCCAATTTCCTAGCTCTGCTTGAGCAGCAGTCCCACCAGGGAAAGGGGTGATGTCTGCTGTAATGCCTGTCTTGCTCATGTCATCAGAATACCTCAGTAGTCCCTTATGCAATGTAAAATGTCGCCCTTGCCCATCTTTTACCACTCCCCATCTTCTAGGAATGGCAACTTTCTAGTTTTCTTTGTACCAATTCTCTGTTACTTGTGGACAATTTAACCAGTCTGTGAATAGAGACAGAGCCTGCCTAAAGCTGTTGAGGTTCATTAGTTGACACACATCATCCAGTGATGGCAACCATCTCTGCCCTGAGGCCTAGCACAGGCAGAGAACATGAGCTGCTGCTTTGCAGCACAGACCAAACCTTGCAACTGGTCCAAGCCTTGCTCACTACAAAGCACATGGGTACTGCAGATGTGCCAAGGACAATGCTCATCTTGCAACAAGTTCTAGAGAATACAGGGCAGGCATGAAGCCAGCCACACTGGCTTCCCTGTGGCAGGAACTAAAGCACCCCTTCTATACGTGTTGTCCATCTCTGTGCTGCCTTGGCTAGTGAAGGGCTAGCAGGGGTGTGCACACACATTGAAGATTCAAGCACAGAGAGATATTAGGCAAGGGTATTGCCCAGAGTACTCTACAGGCCAAAGTCCATTACTGCTTAAAATCCTGCTTGACTTTTCACCTAAAGTGAAAGAAAAGAGCCCAAAGCATGGTCAGGCTGATGAGCATCCTAGCCTATGCTAAGTTACACTGGCTGGAAGGAGGACAGGCATTACATAGGCTTCCTGCCCAGCTCTCCTGCGCATCCCTTGGGAACTCCCTGGCAGCCCAGCGAGCTTGAACCTGCCACCAAACCTCTTGCAAGGTTTGCAAAGAGGCTTGCAAACCAAGGCAGCTTGAAACTACCAGCAGCATAAGTTTTGTGAGGATGGCCGGGTCACAGCACCACAGCAGCAATTCCTTTCTGTTGGAGACTGGGCTTTGTGCCTCCTTCAGCAATGGACTTCATGTTACCAGCCCCATGGCCTGCCAGCCCAGGCCTCGGAGGGAGCCCACTTCCGAGGCCTCCCACCTGCCTTCCTCCAGGAACAGTAAGACGTACATTCTTCAAACCGGTCAGGCTCAGGGATCTCCTCTTCCTTGGTCTGAACCGCCACTGGCTTCACCTTGTGCTCCACCACATCCTTCCCTGTTGCTAAGATGTTTTGGAGCCTTTGCTTCTCCTTTTCCAAATCTCCTGTGAATGCCAAGGAGAAAAAATTGATCATAAGCCTGTTTCCTCACGAAGGAGCCTGGCCACTGCGCTTCCCTTCTAAGGACACCAGAGGAAGCACTGTTAATGGCAGATTGAACTGCACAAGCACTGCACGGGCATACAGAGCCAGCCAGACTGTCTTCAGAGGTTTAATTCAAATTTACAAGCTTGAAAATTGCACAGAGCTCCTGTCTTATGCAGGGAGTGTGTGAGGCATAGAATCAGAGAAAAGTTTGGGTTGGAAAGGGCCTTAAAGCTCATCCAGTTCCAACGCCCTGCCATGGGCAGGGACACCTTCCACGAGACCAGGTTGCTTCAAGCCCTGTCTGACCTGGCCTTGAACACTGTCAGGGATGGGGCAGCCACGGCTTCTCTGGGCACCCTGTGCCAGCGCCTCACCGCCCTTACAGGGAAGAATTTCTTCCTAATGTCTGATCTAAATCTACCCTCCTTCAGTTTAAAACCATTCCCCATCATTACCTGTCACCCACCAGCCAGCAGGCAGAAGTCAGCAAGCACTTACCATAGATATTCCCTCAGAGATCCGTTTCTACAGTGTGAGGATGAACAGCAATTCAGATCCCTCCTGCTGCTGCTAGGACTGCTGGCAGGGGATGGATGGAAGGGGAAAGGAGGGACTGGGTGGCACCATTTATTTATTAGCCATGTTTACCGACTTACGCATTGCCCGTGGCTTGAATTTCTCTCGGGTATAGGAATCTCCTGCCTGGCAGGAGCTGGCAGGTCGGAGATGGGGTTTAGCTGAAAGCCTGCTCCGCTGATGAGCAGGTAGGGAGGAAGCAGGCTCTGACTCTTTGCTCCGTGTGGGGTGGCACTGGAGAGGCAGGGTACCTCCTCCTGGAGAATAAACCAAAACCAACATTAAGTCTGGATGGATGGATGGATGGATGGGTGATGGATGTCAGATGGATGATTATGGATGGATGCACGGATAGCGTTGGGCTACTGCCAGCAGAAGATCTGCCCGTTAATCCACTGCGGCACCACTAGTAAAGACCCCAGATGCCACATACATCTCACCCTGGCTGCTTGTGTGCACTGACACCACACAGGCTGTGGTCCAAGCCTCTCCATTGCACCATGTTCCTGGCTGACCGTGGGGACCCTTCACCCTGTGTGTTGGCAAGGGCCATGCTGCTGTTTCACAGCATGGGCCCATCCACACAGGCAGTGGGCCAGTACCCCAGTCTCAAGGTGAGCTGCAAAAGCTCCTCACCACAGCACAGCAGCAAGAGAGCCACCACTCACGTTCCACACACTCCGTCAGGTATCGCCTCTGGAAATGCGTCAGCTTCGACTCCTCCATCATCGCTGGAACACATGACATAGGGTGAAGATGGCAGCCCGGCAGGGGCTGGGGAACCCACGCCGGGGCACACCCCCCTCAGCCCAAACACGAAGGGGCAGATGTAGGTTTAGAAGACTCAAGGCGGGCTTGCCCTGTTCCCACCCCGTTCTCCCGGGGGACCGCAATGGGACTTCACTGCGGGGTGTGTGTGGGCCACCTCCCCGTAGCGAGGGCAGGCCGGGGTACGGGGAGGCCGAGCAGCCCGCTCCGCCGTTACCTCTGAGCAGCTCCCGGGTGCCCGGGCTGTACCGGGCTGCACCATCCCTCACCGCCGAGGTGCCGCCGCATCCCGGCATCGCAGCGGGCCGTGCCGCCGTGAGCTCAGCCGTTAGGCCGCGGGCTCTAACGGCTCCGTAGCGAACAGCGGCTGCCCGGGAGGGAGCGGCGGCGAGGATGGAAGGCAGCGGGGACGGGAGCCGCTCCGTGCCGCGTCGCCATGGCAACAGCGCCGGCAGAGCACGCCCGGAAATGCCTTGGAGAGCACCCGGATGTGGCTCCTACTTCCGCCGGGAACGCAGGCTGAGGGGAGGCAACATGTCCGATAACGAGGACAAGTGAGAGCGGGATCGGACGGGAGGGACGGGGACGGGGACGGGGAAGGGGAAGGAAAAGGGAAAGGGAAAGGGAAAGGGAAAGGGAAGGGGAAGGGGAAGGGGAAGGGGAAAGAGGCGAAGCGAGGCTAAGGGGAAACGGGCTCGGTTCGACCCGGCCCACGACGTGCGTGTGTCTCCCGCAGCTTTGACGGGGACGACTTCGACGATGTGGAGGAGGATGAAGGCCTGGAGGACCTGGAGAACGCGGAGGAGGTGGGTGCCCCGCTCTGCCCGTCTGGGCGGTCGGTCAGTGGGGCTGGGGAGGCCACGGGGTGTTGCCTGCGCTGTGGGGCCGCGGTGGTAAGCGCAGCTGAGCTGCAGCGCTGGTGTGCTTCTCGCAGGAGGGACAGGAGAACGTGGAGATCCTGCCGTCGGGAGAGCGACAGCAGGCGAACCAGAAGAGGATCACTACCCCCTACATGACCAAGTATGAGCGAGCCAGAGTGCTGGGCACGCGCGCCCTCCAGATAGCGTGAGTATTTCCCTCCGTATCCTGAGCATCGCCACATCCTGAGCATCCTCTTTCCTTAAAACTTCCAAGTGTCATATGGTCCCTTACATGAGCTTGCAGATCACCATCTTGATCACCACTGGAGCTCCTAGTTGCACTTGAAGGCTCTGTGTCTCTTCTTGGCTGAGAGTGTGGTACTTGTGCCTAGAGACGGAGGTATTCACCAGCTGCAGTGAACTTTCCTAGGTCATAGGCAAAATGAGTTGGGAATGTGACAAGCTTATCCTGGTTTCTGGTTTTCCTGAAGGAGACAGTGTGGGCTGGAAAGCTCAGAACTGGTTTGCAACAGCCAGTGCTGGAGGGAGGGATGCTCCAGAACATCTTCAGTTGGTACCACAGAGCCATAGGAATTGGGAATGAAATAAGCAACCTGAAGCCTGTTTGAGTGCAGTTGCATTGTGACAAGCTGTGGATTTTTTAAGTATTTGAATTGGTAAGGTCTCATTTATAATAGGTAACATTTAAATCCTAGTCTAAGTGCTGCTAAGACTGGCTGCTCTCAACTTCATACATTTACCTGCCTAGACTTATTTTAATGATGCATATCAAAAAGTTTTGGTCTTTGAAAAACCAGCTTATGAGCAGGATTATTAGCAGCAAGGTTTGTGTGAAAGCACATCTGTGAATTTCATCTTGGTTATAGCCATCCTCAAAGTGATGCTGCTTCTCTACATTGTTTAGAAGCTCAGAGGTGGTGATCAGATCTTTCCTTTACTAAACTATTCTTTGCACAGTGTGCACTCTGTAAAGCTGTTTCATGAGCATTCTTTCAACTGGTGAAAGGCCAGAAAAATGAGCGAGATGAGATGGGCCCCTGCCATGTCTTTAATCCAAAACACTTTGGCCCCTGGTTCTGCTTCACCTATGTATTCTGCCTTCAGTGCTGAACTTTGACCAGCAGCAGCACCCAGTGGCCTTATCCACACATAACGTGAACTTTCTTTGCTGCTGCTGTCTCATGGGCAGATGCGGTCATCCATGTTTGCTTGGCTGTTACCACCCTCTACGAAGTGCTTAATCTTTGCTTCCTAAAAGTAGAGTGCATCATAAATTCAGCTCCTCATTTCTCCCCAAACAAAGCCTTAGCTGTCCCTCTTCCCCTTCTGTGCGTTGATGATGTTCTAACTAATGATTACTGATGTTGTGTCCCAGGATGTGTGCCCCTGTGATGGTGGAGTTGGAAGGAGAGACAGACCCCTTGCTGATTGCCATGAAAGAACTCAAGTAAGTCCCAGACTTTGGTGGTAAGTGTATTGATTCCATAAAACCAGTGGTCCTCTCCTCATCCCAGCATTTAGCAGCTTATTCCAAGACAGCATTGATTTCGATATCAATGCTGCTATTGATACACTTTGTTTTCGGTAACAGTGAGCACTACAGTTGCCTTCCCCTTTTTCACCTTGGGACTTCCCTGCATCTGCTGTTTCCCATCCTAGTTGTTCATGCAGAGCACTGATGATAATAATGCTTTCACCTCTTTTACTTTGGAATCCAAGTGTTCTTTATTTCTCTCATGAGAACCCAAGGTCCTCATCTTTCTGGAATCAGTTTAATTCCCTGAAAGGAACTGATTTGAAGTAGCCATCTGAACAGACCTGTGTTCACATGAAGTACTGGCAAAAAAGGAAATAAGGGTTGGGCTGATGGTGTGGAGACCCTCTTAAGAATATTCTTTTCCCACACCTTTGTACATTTGGCTTATTGTGGGGAGGCACATCTCTGCTTACAGAAAGATAAATAAATCCCTTCTGACTGTAGCAGAGGCAGCTTTTGGATCGTCACTTACAGGCCCTCCGTTCCACAGCAAAGCTCCCAAGTGGCCTGCAGTTGCCCTGCATGGTTGGTGACCTAGATCACATGCAAGGATCCTTCAAGCAGGGCAACTGGGCTCTGTTTACCGATCAGGTCCCTGTTCTTGAACTGAACTGTCCCTCTGCTCCCCCAGTATCTCAGAGCTTTGCAGTTGTTCTTGCAGATTTTACATCTATTACAGCCCCCTTTATCATTGCCAGAAACTCCTCAGGTCACATTCCTGATCTCTAAGCTCAGCCAGAGTTGTTTCTGGTCACTATCTGATCATGAGCTCTAGCAGTGAGTCAGGGTGTGACAAAAGTATAGTGGCATCCTATTCTGTGTCAAAATTCCATTGTAATTCTCAGCCTGAGGAAACTACTTTGCTGCTGGAAAAACAACGGCCCTGAATGTCATCACTAAAGAAATTGATTCACTTTTCAAGTCTGATATGGTTGAAACCTGATGCCCTGCTTAGATTCCAGGCTGTCTGATTGCATTCTGCTGACTTAAGTCTATTTTCATTAAGTTTAATTCTATTTTGATTTTTCTTGCTTTCACTGTTGGCAGATGCTGTGCTCCACCTCAGCTGTACCAGCTTTTGGTACCTTAATAGCCCTTAGTCCATGTATCCTTCTTAAAATGTTACTGATGCTCTCAGGGTGCAAAATAGCCTGTGAATACCAGTTTGTTGTGAAGGTTCTCACAGTTCTGCCACTTTTGTGGTATCTTGTGGGGAAAAATCTGCCATCAAACAAAAAGTGGATTTGTTCAAGTCCCTTTATGATTCCCCCTCCCTCCCCCATATCTGTATTAGATGCTTGGTGCCCTTGTAGTGGGTTCAGATCACAGGGCTCAACTCCTGCAGCAGCAACAGAGGGCTGACCTTATATAGGTCTTTGGTTGTTTTGAGTCTTAAAGAGTGCTCAGTGCTTTGCACTTACAAAAGGTTGTTGGGACTTCCCTATGTTGTGTAATGCCAAATCACTGGTGCTACACAGATCTCTCAGTTAAACCTGATGAATTTACTGAAGCCACCAAGCACCCCAGTTCCCATTGCCTGCTGAAGTGGTACAGTGCAAATGCTCTGGCATTTCTGTTCACATCTCTGTCCTCCATTCAGAGCCCGCAAGATTCCCATAATCATCCGTCGTTACCTACCAGATGGGAGCTACGAAGACTGGGGTGTGGATGAGTTAATTATCACAGACTGAGCAGCCTCCAGCTATTGTTTTGGTTCTTTCCTTCTCCAGAGATGCTTCTATTTTTGTTTATGTAAATAAATTATGACACCCCCCCCCATTTTAAGTTAAATGTGTTTGGTTTTTGGTTTTTTTTTCCTTGCACCTTCTTTTTCATCTCAGTCTTACATGCCCAAGAGAAGACTTCCTTACTTCTCTCTGCCAGTTTAGTCATCATTCTTTGTTTCTGTGTCATTGGCTATGTTAGTAAGATTAGGAAGCCAAGTGCAGTGCTTTTTTCATCTGATAAGGTGCAGTCTTGAGCCTACCTGTTAGCTGTGCTCAAAGCTGCAGTAACTATTTCCTCTTCCTCCAGCACTGCTCCTCCCTGGTTATAGGACCAATAGCCAATTAAGCTCCTGCTGTACAAAAATGCTCTTGCAGGTACTTTGACTTCAGAAAGACTCCAGCCCTCTACCCCATCCCTTCTTAAAACATGAGTGCTGAGACACCTCTGTTGCTTCCCTCTAGACAGTTGGGCCTTTGTGCCCTCAGCAGGTTGCTGTGGAAACCCCCAATTTCCTCTCTGGCTGGGGCTGGCTGTGGGGCTTCTCAGGAGTATCGTAGAGCAGCTCTCATCAAATCACCTATTGTTTCCCTGCTCCTGCTGCTTATCAGAAGTGGGGATCCCCTTTCAGTGGCACTGCCCCAGCCGGAAGCGTGGTCGCCACTCACGGTCCCACCAGTTCAGCAGCTGTAGATTGTTGCTGAGCTTCCTCCTCGTACAGTCCTTCTCTGACACACAGTGGAACTGAGGGTCCTTGGTGTGTGGGTACTCTCCAGCCTTCTCAGTTGTGTGTACTCTGGTGGCTCTTGCAGTGGCACAACTGTAGTTAAATCCTAGAGTTCCTTTAATCTGTAGTGTGATGGAAGATCAGACATTTGTCCTCATCAGGTGCCTGCACTCTCATTTCTGATGTGTGAAGAGGTTATGTGCTTAAGTCAAGAGTTGGGTGGGTGCATTACAATCTGCAAGGCTTCCAGCCAGCCACTAGCTAGTTTTCATTTCTTTATCTGCTCCGAGGTTCTCACTCTGCCTGAGGAATATCTGAGCTCTTATGCCAAGTCTTTCTCAATTATTGTATTAAAAAGTGGTCTTGGAATTTCTGTTTTCTTTTTTAAGGAGAAGGGGGAAGGTGCACCTCACCTATGCTTTCTGCTTTACATTAATTTTTCTCTTTATGCTGTTTCAGGAAGAATGTTTCCAACTACTTTGTGTTAAAGCTTGTGTGAGTATATAAAATGAGCATTCTCCATACTGTGTGTGTAGTCAGTGCCTGCACGTGAGCATCCATGTCCCAAAGGAAGTGTACATCCACCTGCCTGGGAGCTGGACTCATATAACCAACCATGAATGTCATTCTCTTACTGCTCCCTGTAAAAGCACAATCCGTCCTTCCTCTGTTGGTGTGAAAAGGAGCAGCTGGGTTTGGAGGCAAAAATGCCAGAGCTGAATGGGTCCCAAGTCAAAGGGAATGTGGAGAAGCTTGCAGGTGTGGGAAGGGGGTTGACTGGGAGGCACACAAATGCTTCCTGGTCCCGGCCATCCTTACCAAGAAAAGGTTAATTTGCAGCACTGTGGTATTCAGCCTTCTCCCTCCACCCTCCATGGAATCCTTTAATCACGTTGGTGCGGTGAAATTTCAGCCCTGAAATGGTGCCTTTGTGCAATCATTTTGGCGTCTGCCATGGAGCGCGGGGGTCGTTTTCTTGTCCTTTTTTTCTTTTTTTTTAAATGACTTCTTTGTTCCCCCCCGCCTCCCCTCCCCAGCCTTGCATCTGTATCAGATACGATTAAAGGGATAGGGAAGGATGCCGGGCCAGCTCCTTCTATGCTGCATGAGGAGTGGTTAACCCCTCTGTTACCAGCGGTGATCTCAGTCCTGTCCTATTTGTTAGGACTCTCCTAGATGAGAGGAGACATCCCCTTCCACTAGAGAATGGTTGAGGCAGAGCTCACTCACTTCTTTCTTCATTTGCTTTTTGAAGAGCTGGAGAAAGCTACCTGTGTGGGGTTAAGACCTTTCTTTTTCATTGATACCCTGTCCCTTCTCTCTCCCGCCCTTGTGATCAGCTCTCCTACCTCTTAACTCCACCATGGCTTCCCTTCTTTCCCACACGTGCTCTTGACCTGCTCACAGGTGCAGCATTTCCCTTCTAGACTCTTCCCACAGCCTGTGATTTGTGAGTAGAGATTTATCCTCCTCTCTAGTGAATGGCCACAGCCCTATTTTGCATGGAGATCTTCAGCTGCCATTGCCCTTGTTAGATGTGTTGAGCTATTCTGCTGCTGCTCTTGGCCCTATACAGGCCTTACCCAAATAGTGCTGTGAGTTTTAAAAAGCTTTGAACATGTTCAACAGTTCCTAGACATCCTGCTTACTCTGCTCATCCAGAAGGCCCTCAGTGAACACAAACTCACTGGATGGATCACACGCATCAGCATTGAAAGTCTTTGCAATCAGTTTATGATTGTTGTGGAATGTGTGTGTTAATTGGAATCCTACCTTGCTACCATTGGCCTTGAGAGATGTTCTTAAGCAAACTAAAATGTGCTGTACATTTTCTTTCCAAATATCTTCAGATAACCACACAGGACTTTACACCCAGGATGTCTTCTTCAACAAGTAAGAAGGAGTATACATATATTCTTGAATATACTGTGTATGAGCATTTGTATTTAGGTTCTCATTTGTGGAAGGCAAGAGGCCAGGGTGTTGAGATTCTACAGAGAAATTAATGGTTGCTTCCAAAATGCATGAATTTGCATTTGTGGGGAAGTTTGGGGTTTGGGAGTTTTGAAAACATACCATCTGCCACCTGTTGATGAGGAAAGAAACAAGACAAGAAACCCCACACTCCTATTCTTCACAGTGTCAATGATCACACTAAGAAATTCTTGGGTTAAGCACATGCAAAACAGTGCTCTTCCTTATTGCATGTGCTGAATCTTAGCTGAGGAACAGAAATGAGTGCTACTACATTTCTCACTGAAGAAATGACTGGAGCTGGGGTGCGAACAGAAGTAGAGTTTCATCTCCATGAAGGAGTCTGGTAAAGCCAGTCAGAGTTCTGCCTGTATCCTGTTCATGACAGGCAAAGGGAGGCTGTGCATGGGATCTGTGTGGTGGTGGTATCACCCATCCATACAGTTACCAGAGAAAAAACCAGAGGCTTGCATGGAAGAGGTCAAAAGAACCCAGACACATGAAAATGAAACTTTTAAGTTTATTATTCCGTATGTTTAATGCAGAGTTAATGGTGCTAGGACAGCATAGAGACTGGGGAAAGGGAGGTGGGAGAGGAAGGTGCTACTTGCATAAATAAGGGGACAGGGCTGGAAGAGATTACATGCGTACAAGGAGCAAACATTCTACATGATCTTTTCAGACACCACAAGGATAAGTCATCCATAGCTAAGGGAAGCAGGAAAGGCATCTGACAGTCATATCAGCAGAGGGATATAGTGGTACTGATCACAGTCCACATTTGGTCAGAGTATTTTGTCTTTCTAGACTGGAATATCCATTGGAAGGTCTCACAACAGGTCTCTGTGATCAGTTGCCAGGAGTCATCTTTTCCTGCAGCAACTTTTGTGCCAGTTCACTCCCTGGCATGACAAACCACTCCAGTCCTGGAGGTGACAAAGAAGTAAGCAGACTGTCCACAGGTGTTGGGCTGAAAACAAGAATTGATCTGACTGCAAGAGCTGGTGGCTTCCAGTTTGAAACCCAAAGGAGAAATCAAATTCCTTTGCACCTAAATAGGGCTCTCTTCTTTACACTCATCCAAAATTGGATGCATATCTACCTTGCTTAAAGCTGCAGGAGTATCTTTCCATCCTCAGCGTAGGCAGGAGGAAGTTGTTGACTGGAAGACATGATGAACAAACAAGTGGGGATGCGCAGCCCATCAGCCTGAGTTTGGAGTGGGGGTTCAAAGAGAGTGTTGGAATCGACTTGGGGTGTTGGCAAGTGCATAGTAGCCTTCTTGGTGCCTCTTCGTTTCAGGCAGTGCACAGTCAGGCATGGAAGAGCAAGGACAAAGTTTGTCTAGAGGTTTTTTGGGATACTGAAGAGATTAGAAAAGACTGAAATGCCAGAAATGCCGGACATAAATGAACAATATAGAGTAATTGTAAAAAAGGAGGATTCACGCACGGCACCTTAGTGATTCACTGGTCCTTCCCCACTTCTGCACCTCCATACATGAACACACAGGCTGTGGTATGAGTAACACTAAGGTTCCTGAGTCCTGTGTGTTGTTCAGGCGAGCCCTAAAATTTCCATGCAGGAGAGTGTGGGATTAAACAGAGACAAGATGGAGAGAAGAGGTGGGAAGAAAAACTAGGATGCAGCTGTGGAAATCAGCAGAGAAGCAAGCGTAGGTTGGGCTTCCAACAAAGTTCAAGATTCATGCATGTGTGAATCTTAGGTAGGCCTGCTGCACAACACTGATCACAAGGAAGCCGGCCATGCCGTCCTCCCCACTACTCCTCGCGTAACAAGTTCATCAAGGCTGAGCAACCACCCTTCACCCGCAGCAGGTGAGAAAGTGTTGGAAACACTTTCTGACTCCCTGGAGCAGTTTATGGAGGGGAAGGAAAGGACAGTCTCTCTCTTCGTACAGTCCAGGGTGCGCACAATGAAACCCACCATGGACCAGTCACTCCATGTCTAGAATCCTCCTCATCTAGAAGGCCAATAAGGTGTTGCAAGCCAGTCACGTGGCCTGCGTGCGTGAAATTGGTGCAGGGCAAAAGGACGAAAAACCTTCCTCTAGGTGGGTGAGCCAGCGATAGCCGGGGTCAAGAAAGGCACTTCTGTATACTCAGTGGGTTCTGGTGGCTGGATGGCACTGAGTGACCTCGGAGTTCGGAGGCTCTTCTGCCTGTGCTGATTCTTCGGAGCCTTTCCGTCGCTGCTTCGGTCACTGTTCCCCATTCCCTACGGTCTGGAGAGAGTCGTATACACGGGCTGTTCCCAGTGTGTGGGGCTGTGGGACTGTGGCACGGAGGGTGCAGGGTCAGAGATGGCGGTGTAAAGGGGACGTTGGGAAGGTCCCATATAGGAGAAGGCTGAGTAGAGGCCAGAGGCTTGGGTGGAATGGCTGTAGTAGGGTCCCGAGGGCTGGTGGTCCGGGTAGTCAAACTGTGGCCTGGAGATGGAGGGGAAGGCCGAGCCGTAGTGGGGCAGACTCAGGGATGTATAAGCTATCTGGGAGGTGGAGGGCTGGTCAGTGTAATGACCTCCAGGAGCAGACCCCTCTGTTTTCACCTGGGCCTTGGAGTCCACCACCGATGAGGTAGCAGTGGACAAGGAGACTCCATGCTGCTTGGAGATCCAGGCAGAGTGTCCACTGGCTGCAGCCAGGGCGCTCCCGAGGCCATAGCCAGCAGCTGCTGCTGCTGCGTAGCCCCCAACATGGCCTGGGTGGCCGGCATGTCCGTTGGGCGGCAGGTACTGGTCGAATTCATTGACATCAAAGGGCTCCATGTTGGACATCACTTCGTGGCTGATCTCTCCGATGTCCACATTGCCAAAATCAATGTGTGGCTTTCCCCCTTCCCCCAGGGAACGCCCTTCTCGCTTGGAGTCGGCTTTGCCTGCCTGCAGCTCGGTCTTAGGGGTGGTAGGAGGTGTTGGGGGCCCATGGCTCTGACCTGCAACTTGAAAAACATTTTGAGGAGGAAAAAGAGAGAAGAGGTGAGTTACTCCTTTAGGCCTGGCTTTATACACAGCTCAGCTCCACTCCTCCCAGTATGCCAGCACCCATTAGACTAGAGACTTCAGTGGAGGGAGAGAGGCAGCTAGCCAAAACCGAACCTTTTTCTATAATCTTGTGGAAAGAAATAGGAGAGCGCAGCAATACCTTGCCTGATCAGAGGAATACAAGTGCCCATGAAACTGAAGCATGTCCCTATACCGCTGACTCAAGCAGTTTGCTGGGTCACGAGCAAGGTGTGAACCACATCGCTGAGGCTTTCACCTTGATGACTTATCTGTTGTGAGCCCCTGAGTAGGCTGTAACCTGTCAGTAGGATTCCAGAGACCTGAGACTCACCTGAGGAGTGATCTGGATGACCATCTGACATGGGCGACCCTTCGCCGGGATGCCTGTGATCCAGGTGGGCGTTCTTGTAGTGGGCCTGAATGGCAGCAGCCCCACCGGCCTCCCCCTCTACTTGGCCTTCACCGTCACCCTGCGTGGCCTTGCCGTTTTTCCGCCGTCGGGGCTGGTACTTGTAATCGGGATGGTCCTTCTTGTGCTGCATGCGCAGCCGCTCCGCCTCCTCGATAAAGGGCCGCTTGTCGCTTTCGTTCAGCAGCCTGCAGAGGCCGAGGTGGTAAAGAAGAGGGAAAGGAGAGGGGCGGGTATGTGAGAAACCCCCCCACACCTGTACACAGCATCATGGGACACACTGTGTAAATCCAGATATCAGGGTGTTGCCCCATTGAGGGTATTTCCCAGAACAACAGGGAAAGCTTGGAAGTGTTTTCAGTGGAGATGGCAATATTTTCCTCTTCCTTGTTAATTATTAAGCCCTGACACTGGTTAGTGCCAGCACTGGGTCCCCCTGCCCCAGCTGCTTAATGCTTCGCACCTCAGTAAGTTCAGCCCAATCTTACATTGCCCAAAAGCAAAGTGCAGCCTTTCACAGCTGTGTGAAATAAGGCTGGAAGGTCTGTTTTGAAGGACTTTGGGCAAGTTAAGAGCAGTTGGGATCATCTTTTGGGCTAAGGCAGAGTGGCACGCCCTTGCTACCTCTAGTCCTGCCTCCCACATGTTTCCTGCTCTTCCCTAGACTGTATTTATTCCACTTTAACCTCCCACCCGTCCATAGGCTCTGCTTGGAAGTTTGAGGCTCTGCTGAGCACAAATGGCAGCAAATGGTGTTGGCTTCCCAGTACCCATGTTGCTGCATGGAGCTTGCTGGGCCTTTGAGCATCTTGCAATATCCTAAAAGGAAATTGAGGAAAACTTCAAAGCAGGAAACCAGTGCATTCTGCTGCTCCTGGAGCTTCTGCTCACCTTAGACATGGATAAAGTAAGAAGACGAGCCACAAAGGACCAGCCCTTCTTGAATTTAGCCAAGCAGTTGTAAAAAATTCAGCTGCTACTTGCTAGCCTTATAGAAATAGAAGAGCTTTGGTCTCTAGATGAGAAGGCCTGCAGAAACATAAGCTCCTTCTCTCTATTCCTGCCAGGTCATAGGCTGCTCTAGTTAAAATGGGCTTTCCACAGAAATGGTGAAATATGCAGCCAGGGTGGCTCAGAGCACTTGAAGATGAGATCAACCTCATTATTCAAGCCTCTAACAGCAGCTTAGCTTTAAGCACTTCAGTTTCATGTTATGATTTTGCCCCTCAAATACTCTTGTGATTCAAGGTCATCCTGCTTCCAACCAGAAACCAGTGCTCTCAGAAGGGACCAGTCTTCCCATGACTTGCAACTCCAACAGCTGTTAGGAGTGGCAGGGCTCCCAAATAGCAAAACCTGCTCCATTTATGGGATGTCCATGCCTTTTTCTCCCCAACAAAAGAACTGCGTGGCAGTAGGGTTGTGCTAGCACCTTGGTGCCCCTGAAGCCCTTAGCACTAAAATGTGACCAATTTTGTTAAGCTGTAGGTACTGAGGAAAAAGGCCTGAAGCGGCCTGAAAGAAGACAAAGGGGAGGCATGGCTCAAGGAGCATATAGGGTTGCCAGCAAGTAATGGGTTGATTCCTAATCGCTCCCTTTCCCCTTGCTCCTTGTGCATCCCCTCGGCTGGCAGCCAGAGGTGTATGGCACAGGCTGGAGCCCATTGCAATGCTGACCTGGATTCAATCCAGGCAGCCTGAGCAGGTCATGGCCACACACCACATTCCTTCACTGCCTTAATCCCAGAGATTAAAGCAATTGAGCCACTGAGAATCCAACACCAGCTTTCCTGTCTCCCTCTTGCCACCATACACTATGCTCACACATCCCAGAGTGCTCTAATCCTGCAGCCTGTGCTGCTCCGGGTGGCCTTCCAAAGGGACATCATGGCCAACCCGTGTAGGCGTTGTGAACTGGAAGGCAACTTTGCCTTGGCAAAACTTTCATCCTTGCAGAATGCCTCGTCTTCATGGGAGATGGAGAATACAGGCAAAACCTGCAGCCTTGTAACCCAGGACACTTCAAGACTTCCTGCACACCCAACCCGGATGGTGCTAAACCTGATAAGATGCTGTGGTTGGGCATGAAAGGTCTCTTTCTATGTGGGCACCTCTTGGAGCAAGAGGGCTGTAGGCTGCAGGCAGTGGCACCAGCAGGACAGTGACAAGTCCACTCCCCACACCCTTGCCTTCTTTCCAAAGCTGCCTGCTCCCTCCTCCCCCTGGCTGGGATCAGAGCTCAAATCGGCTTTAGCAAAGTGAAACTGGTGCGAGCAGGCAAAGGCCAGGAGATTTGGGGGGATTTGGATTTCACTCGCTTCCTGCCCTCCCCCTCCTGCCCCCCACACTCCACAGGCTAAAATGCAAAGGAATCTCGCACGAGCAGAGAAGTTACGGATCACAGAGCAAAGCCCTTCATGGGGTTTAACCAAGCCCTCACCACCCTCCCCGACACTGAGTGCTCATGGCAGAGTTGAGGGAAGAGGGGCAACCACCCGGTGCCCTGCTCTGGGAGGAGAAGGATGGGCTAAAATCTGTCTGCCCACCTCTTGCAGGCTCCCCTGCTGCCGCCTGGCATTGCATGGTGACTGGCGTGGCAGCCAGAGACCTGACCCTGTGCCGGGACTCAGCTGCCGATGAATCAGTGTGGTGATGGGATTAGGCATCAGGGTTGATACAAGGCAAGGGCTGACTGTGATCAGAAGGTAGCCAGATGGGCTCTCCTGCACGTCCATGGCTCTAGATTTTGTGAATGTGACCTTATTCCTTGGGCGCTGCAATCCTCAAGCAAATAGCCCTCCATTGGATCCCCTCGCTCCTCCCTGCTGAGCCTTCCTTCTCTTTTTCCTGTGCCTCTCTTGTTTTCGGCCCTGGAGGTGGTGCTGGCTGGCATCTTGGCTGGGAGTCATGCCGACATTTTCAGCAGCCAGCCTCCATTTGAGAGCTGCTCCCTGTCCCACCCCGGGGAAGGAAAGCAGCCAAGGCAAGATTTCGTGGCTATTGAGCACAGAAACCATCCTTTTTGGTCGACGTTAGGTTTGTCAGCTGCACCCCTCACACACCCTAAGCTGGAGCAGACTGGGGGAGATGTATGGGGCCATAAGACCCCTGGCACCGCACTTGGGGGTAGCATGGCCGTCAGTGCATGTCCTGCAGCCTTTCTCAGTGGGGACTGGAGCCCATGGAGGACATGAATGTGGTACAGAGCCAAAGGAAATGCCAGGCTTCAATAAGAAGCTGGGCCATTGCAGCCCATTTTGCAGAGGAGCAAATGGGGCAGCACTGGGGTTATCAGTCAATCTGATGCTGCCTTTCAAGATTTCCCAGCCTCTACTGTGGCCACCCAGCACCAATTGCTGTGGGCATGCTTGGTTTAATGGTGATCTGCAGGCAGACTCCATGCTCTGTGTAACGTGCCCTTTACCTGTGTAAGCCCAGAGCAGCCGGGTGGAAATGTGAGTTGTCCACATTTTCCAAAGCAACTAGCAGTGCAGGGTTTGGGTGGCCACCTTGTAAGGGTGAGGATATGTAAACATGCAGGGCCCTTTGCAGGGGCCCTCATCAGATATTTGGGACTAAGCCGTCCAGAGCAAAACCTAGCTGCTTGCAGTTGTATCAATGTATAGGAGCTGTACCTTAGGGGATAGCACAGATGTGGGCAATGGGAACCTCAATGAAGACCCAACTGTACTGTGGCTGGAAGACCACAGGTCTACTATCCTGGTAACCTTTGGACCACCTCCCCTGGAGTTCTGCTGGTCGATATTTTCCCCCAGCCTCACAGAAAGACACACACACATGGTCCTACCCAGGCCAGACACTGACTGCACCCGTAAGCCAGCTTAATCTGCTGTATGGTCCCCATTGGGGCTGACGCAGCTCAGAGAGCCACAGCCTGCACTAGGGACACTCGTGTTCAAGTAAAGCAGCTGCATGGCAAACTGCAGCACGTAAGAACCCCAGGCCTGAGCCTGCAAGCTTCTCTGCCTGACCCATGCTCCCTGAGAAACGCCAGGGGATCATGACTGTTGTCCAGTGGCACCATCTCCCTGCTCCGAATCCTGTGCATCCAGTAATGGTAGCCATGCCCTGGGAGCAGGGAGCCAGTCGGGTGCATGAATGTGGCCGTGGGCTGGGAGCTGTATCTCCCTGCGCTCTGGATGCCTAAGAAGAGTTTCACTACCCTGCTGTATTTTCAAGGGAATTACAATGGAGCAAGGCTGTTGCTCTAAAATCTGGCAATATTTTGCAATAAAGGAACAATACCTTAAAATAACACTTTGGGAATAAAAAGGGTGGGTTCTCCCTGCATGTGTACCCCTTCCAGCACAGCTTCACAGTCCAGAGGCGGGCAGCAGAGTGGTAAAGGGAAGGGAAGGCAGTGAGGAACAAAGCAGGAAAGAGCAACAGAGGAGACATCTGCAATCACACCCTGCCTTCTGCTTCACAAAGAAATCCCTTTGCTGGAGTTACACTTGAAGTTGGCGGATTGGGGTACATGGGCAGAGGGAGAAGTTAGACTCCAGTTCCTTGTGAACACGGAGGTTGGAACTCAGGAGACCTCCACATCAGCTGTTGGATGGGGTGTGTGTTTTGCTTCTGCTTGGAAAAATGTGTCTTGGCCCACCCAAGGTTGAGGGCTTCCTCCACGAAATGCCGCCAGGGCAGGAGGGAGAATGAGAGGGCCCGTTTGTGCCGCTTGGTGCAAGGCAAGGAGGGGGACGGTGCTGGGGACTTGCAGCAGAAAGTGTTTGTAACAGGTTGGTGGGGTTATCAGCAGAGACCGCCACAAGGGAAAGAAGTGGCACAGCCAGTATGACGCGCTTGGCTTGGGCACGATGGGCTCTCTGCGCGCCCAGGGGCTGGCTGCGATCAGTGCGGGCAGCCTGTTGGTCTGTGGAGGAAGAAGGAGCGGGCTAGGGAGGGTACATAAAAGATCCAGGGATGAAAATGGGCACAACAAACTGGTGGGGCCAGAAGGACGAGCGTGTGTGTGCCAGCAAGAAGGGAAGGCATCTCACCGGCTGCAAAGGGGGATGCTTTCAGCCGGCATGTTGCAAGAGAACCTGCTAAGGCTGGGACTTTTGCAGGTCCCTTCCTACTAAACCTCAGATGCACTTTCTAGCAGGGTCTCTCCTTGTCCCATCTTGCTGCACCTGCATTGCCTGCCAGAACTGGGACTGTCCTGGGAAGGACTGGTGCGGGGCTCTGGCCGTTTGGCTCCCTTCCCCTGACCTTCCTCCTCAACTATAACTTGGTTTCGTGCTTGCTCTGTGGTGCTGTGCAGAAAATAACCCCAGCATTGAGACCCAAGTTCAAATAGGGTTGAGGCAGCCACCAGTGAGTTAAGTTGGATGGGGCTCAGCCTGGTTGCTGCTAGTGCATGACTTGGCCCAGCAGAGAAGGTGAGCAAAGAAAACAAGATCTCCCCTGGCAGTCAGGCAGGAGAGGACTAGGAGGAGAGCGTCCTGGTCAGGAACAATAGGGGAAATCAGTGGGAAACACATGGAAAGGGCTGCTGCCCAGGATGGAGGTGAGTTGTGCTGTGGAAACATTCGTACATTCAACCACCACTCTTGCCCCGTCACCACCAAGGGGCCCCTGCTAAGTCTCCATCCTTCCACCTATGACACTATCTCTCCAAGACACCCCCAAACCTCAACCCTTGCACTCCCCTTCCGCCCGCCCGCTCTTACCTCCAGAGCTTCCCCAAGGTCTTACTGAGCTCGGCGTTGTGGAGATGCGGGTACTGATCAGCCAGTTTCCTCCGAGCAGCCTGTGCCCAGACCATGAAGGCGTTCATGGGCCGCTTGACGTGGGGTTTGCTCTTGTTACTTCCATTGACCCGAACGGGCATGGGTACCAGAGTCCAGTCATAGCCACTCAGCACCTGGCTGACTGCCTCGCGGATGCACACCGGGAACTTGTCGTCGTCCGCCTCCGAGTCTTGCTGTTCCTTCTTGACCTTCCCCATGTCCCCGTTCCCGGAGCCGGTGAGGTGTGGGGAGTTGTCTGATGCCATGGAGGGTCCTGGTGAGAGGCAGTGGTGGTCTTCGGAGCCCACGGGGCTCATCTCTACCTCTGAGAGGTCTTGGTCGTCAGCCATCGTTGTGCTCAAGCTCTTTTTCCTCTTCCTTCTTGGTGTCCTTCTTCCCACTGGGGAGGGGAGGGAGGAAGACAAAAACAAAGGAAAGAAAGGAAAGAAAGAGACGGGGAGAAAGAGAGAAAAGGAGAAGCAACCACCAAATGTGAAAGGGACTCCCAGGTCTCTCGAGAGCTGACCAACGAGGCAGGGGCCACTCAATAAAAGAGCAAGCAAAGCAATTGCTGTGCACGCCGCAGAATCCGTGATCCATGGGGGCTGGGATGGGTCGGGACCCCTGTTTAATTGGGATATTGCTCCCCATCTCTGCATCGTGTGGAGCTGACGTGTAGGGGGGCCTGTGGCAGAGGGATAAGAAGGGTTGGGGACCTGGGAAGAGAGTAACACGGACCATCCTGCCCGGGCGCAGCTCCCCACAGGGAGCGGGATGGGGGGAAAGCTACAAAACTTGTGTGGGGAATTGCCCCTTTTTTGTGATGGTGTGTAGCGAAATGCCAGCGCAGTGTCCAGGGTGAGGTACGGGAGGGAGAGCGCCAGCACTGTATCCATGAACCAGAAGGGATCGCTTTCCCAGCTACCGGAGGAGCTGAGCGGGCAGCAGCACCGGGCAGGAAAACAGTCCAGGCTCCGGATCCATACCTGGAGTGCCTGATCCTGTCTGCGGGAACACCCCATCCCTCCTCACCCTCCTTGCAGCTCATAAACCAAAGGCTTAAAATACATGTACATTGCACACACACCTCCCGCCATCTGTGTGCATGTCTGCATGTACATATTCACATTCATATATGTATTTACAGGTACAAACACAAACCAAGGTACAACCACAAACCGAGTTTAACTTTGAGACAAGCCTGGGCTACGGGTCGCCTGCCCCACACACTCCTCTGTCCTTCTGTCTGCAGTCACCTCTAAAAGTCCCTGCTGCCATGCAGCAAGTTCCCCCCTTGGAGAAAGAAACACTCTAAAAATAAAGGCCTCTCTATCCCCCCCCCCATCCAGAAATAAAGGGAAAAAGAAGGAAGGAATTAAAAAAAAAGATAAAGGATAGAGAAGCATCCCTCTGGCTTAGCTGGCGAGCAGCAGAGCAAGGGCTGCTCTCCATCCCTCCAGTTCCAGAGAGTGTCACAGACCCTCACTGCGGATGCTGGATAAAGTAGAAGTAAGGGGGGATAGAAGCAGCAGCGAAGGTGTGCGCCTGTGCGCAGGGGCTCAGGTAGGGACTTACGTTGCTGGCCGGTGTGCCGGGCAGGTCCTGCGAGGGCTGTGATTTGTATTCCAATGGCCCCCTTGTTCTCCCGGCCAGCGCCGGTGGCGTCGGGGCGCGCAGCGCGGGGAGGCTCTCAGGCAAGTGCCATTCCTAGAGGGAGCTTGGTTTTTACTAATACCCCGGCTGGATGCCTCTCGCTGGCTTTGCTGCTTAGCACCGGGGGAGGGAAGGGCGGAAGGTGGAGCCAAGAGCTCCTCACAGCCAGAGCGCACTCGGTGGGGGACGGCGGGAAGGGGACGCAGGCAGCCCCCAACCCCACCTCGGCCGTCGGCGTGTTCCCCGCTTGCCCCTGGTGTCGGCTTCTTCATGAGAGCTGCTTGTGCTGGGCAGCATGGCCACCCAAGGGATGGTGCTGGAGGATGCAGCCCCAGGGGGTTGAGTGGTGGGGTGCTGGAAGGGGTCTGGGGTGGTTTGGGGAGATGGGTGTGCATCCCAGGACTGGGGTCCTTCTCCCTCCCTTCTCCTTCCCCCTGCTCCTGGGGGGTCTGGTGCCCCCATGTGCCAAATGAGGCCCTGGTTCCTGTCGCAGAGTCTCAAAGGGACCTCACTGTGCTGCAACAAGTTGGCCAAGGACCCTGGGATCAAGGTGCTGCCAAAAGGCCGTCCTCATTCACACATTAGTGTGCAGGTTGGGGAAGGGGATGAAGGACATCAGGTCCAGGGAAAATACTGTACTGCTGAACAGAGGATACCAGTTTGAACCTTGTTTTGCACCTGGGGATGGGCTCATCACGTGTTTGTTTCAGCAGGGTCTTGCCAAGGCTTTGCTTCCTCCAACATGTTGAATTGCTCCTGAAGGCTAAAATGGGGTCTTGTATGAGGAAAGGGAGGCCTCTGGATAAGAAGTACTCACACTCAGTCATCCTTGCTGTTGTGCACTGGGACATGTAGAGGATCCCAGCACTCAGTGGGTTAGGATATCATCACATCTTCCATTTTGTAGCTCAGTTTCCTTCCCAGATGCCTTTGGAAGTTGGCTTCTTCACTTTCCTGTATCACCAGGGCTGGTACAGACCAATACCAACCCTGTAACCGTGAGAGGTCACGCACAAAAAATCTGATGGTCCTCCCAGGTCCTCCCCAGTGAGCAGTGGGATAAACCCAGCTCCTGCCCCAGCTCCTCGCTGGAGAGCCAACCTCAAGGTGCTTCAGTGCTAAATCAGAAAACACAAAGAGATGAATGGATGTGACCCAGGGAACCAGCTTCAAGGGATTTCAAGAGCGTTTTCAACTCCTGTGGCTGATACTTACTCTCCAGAAACTTCGTGTTAGAAAGACCCACCAAAACCACATGATGCGTATGGGAATCAGTACAAAGAATGGTGCTGAGCACTGAGCTAAAGCCCTTACAGCAATTCTTTGGGGCTGGCTCCTGCCCTGGCAGACCTGGCTGACAGCATAGGGCCATTTCCCTGCCTGTCTGCTGTTGTCTGGAGTAAGTGAAGCTCTGAAGCCATGGAATGTCTGCAGGGAAAACCTCACTAGAGCCCAGTGAGAAGTTTTTAATGAAGAGAGCAGAGGCAATGGCTGCATTCCATCAGCACCCAGCAGGTAGAGGTGCTTAAAGGTTGCGCTTTGATGGAGAAGATGCCCATCAGGAGATAAAGGAGGCCCACAGAGCACTGAGGGGAGCTTCCCAGCCTGCTCAGCCATACTCCAATGCAGCAGCCTCTCAGCAAACTCTGCAGGGAGAATAAGACAGTGCTTGAGCCCAGCAACGCAGTGAGTGGTGGGGCTCACATCTTCCTGCTTGCCTATAGGGTCTGGGTCAGCAGAAGAGTCTGACCCACCACTCCCAGTGGGGGCAAGAACGGGATCAAACCCAGGAGGGATTTCAGCAGCCCACATGGCTCTGGAGCGGTGTTCGTCCCCCTGCTCATCATCCCCATCAGGGGCTGCTGCCAGCTGCCACGCAGGAGCCAGGTCCTGTTCATGCCATGTTGGAAGAGCTGCAGACAGGAACATCCTCACCAGCCCGTGTACCAGCTACGCAGCCTCTGCAATTTGCAGTCTCAGTCTCCTCACATTTAAATGGCAAGGAAGGGTTTTTCCCTTCATTCTGCCTTTCTCCAGTCCTTGCTTTGTGTCTCCTCTGCTTTTTGCCTCCTTTCTGCACCCTCTTTCCCTGTAGTGCCTTTTTCCCTGTTTCCATTCCCTCTCGCAGCACTGATCACTTGTATATACTTTTCCAAGTCTCCTCTGTCCACGTGTCACCTCTTCTCTTGTAGGTAGATGCAGGAGAGAGTGTTGTGGAGAATGCACCTCTACTGCAGCAGGAAGAGGTGTGATGCTTTCTCCTCAGTTGAGGTGAGGAGACAGACAGAGGGGAAGTAGAAGAGACCATCCCTGTTTCAGGAGTCACTGGGGTGGCATGTCTCTTCTTTCAGTGTGCCCTGTGAGTCCTTTATAGAGACCAGGACCCTCCAAGAGCCACCGCTGGCCACATCAGCTAACACTGCAGAAGTGGCCTTCCTTAATGCAAGTCTTCCCAATGACTGGTCCCTGGGGAAATACCTATATAACAGGTTTCCAGCCCTTCTATTCAACATATATTTCTATGGATGAGGTGCTCCAGGTTCACAAAAAGGGACAACCCTTTGCAGATGAAGAATCTACCAGTGAAGGTGGTTCATGAGCTGGACACCTCGCTAAGCCACAAATTCCCTGTGACACATCAGTGAAATGATTTCTTTCAGCCTTAGTATGCAATTTCTCCACCGTAAAGCCATGTTGGAAGGGGGGAAAGTGTGCAGGAAGTGGAAACATCCCGCCAGGTGAGGTGCCCCTGCATCCGCACTGCTCAAACGGCAATAGTAAAGGTGCCCTGGCTGTTGCATCATTGCAATGACAGGTAGGGCTTCAATGAGGGGACCATACTGGTGGGACGCCTTCACCACCGTGATGGGATGACTGATGTTGCTGGGGAGGGATTTTGCTGGATGGAATCCATCCCATGCATGCATGGTAAGGAGTAAGAGAGGGGAGAGCCTGTCTGCAGCAGGATCCCCAGCATGGGAGCCAGGGCCAGCTTTTGTCCCCTGCCCAGCTCGGGGGCACAGCACTGGTATTGTCCCAGGACTGCCTGGGAAAATGGGAGGGGTTCCCTGTGAAATCTTTCCATACAGTAAAACAGCGTCAGAGCCGGGGAGCGAGGGGGGAAAGGCACAGACAGTCAAAAACACACACACACACACACACCCCCCAGGCAAACAATACCGGCAGTGTGCTGAGGGAAAGGGAGACCCATGAATTGGGAGTTTGATAAGGATTTTCTCCCGCGCGTGCCTGCTCTCTCAACGGCCCCTTCAGTTTTCCCAACGCCGCCCTCCCCCCCTTTCCCTCTCCGTCTTTCTTGTTCGGGCCGCAAACAGTGCTCCGTCTTTGTTCGGGATACAGGTGAACGGCAGTCATGTGATTAACACACACAAAAAAAGGCTTTTTAAGAGCGTCCAGCTTGCTCCAGACCCAAAGACGGGAGAGGACACCCGGGCCAGGAGGAGCTGAGGCAGCGGCAGTGGCCTTGATGGGGACAGCCACTGGGATGGACGAGCAGGCACCGCAGCCTCTGTGCAAAATCCCCTTCCCATGGAGGTGGGCATGCGAGGCAATGAGGGGCAGGAGTGGTGGAGGGGGGCAAGGTTTGGGATTTGGGGGGTAAAGGGGGTCTTATGCAGGCCTACTTGCCTGTGTTGGGCAGGCTGGTGGGGGCTTGCACTGGCCATGATGCTTTGGGAAAGACCATCCCAGCATCATGCCAGAGAGGGAGGTACAGGAATCTCCTCTTGTCTCCTTGATGGGGAGAGGAGATGGATATGGATTTCCCATGCCAAAGCCAAGCCCTCAGCCCTTCCTGGTTCCCACGTGGGATTTGCATCTTCACCAGCATGAGGCTGGAAGGGAGGGCTCGGTGAGGAAGAAGAGGGTGGCCAGCCCTCCTGATGGACAGGGGGAATGTCTCCCTGCCCGAGCTGTGGTGCAGGGAGAGCTGAAGGGATTTGCTCAGTCCCATGGTGGCCTAGGAGCGAGAAAGGGAGAGGACAGGGCAACCCAGGCAGTAATGGGAAGGTTGTCAGGGACAGTTGACCCTTACTGGAAGTCCTGCTGCCCTGGCCAGGACTAGTGTATCCAACATCCTCAGTGAGGACTGCATGCACCCTTTGGTGTGGAGATGCTAAGGGGCCCTGTTACACTTCATCAGCATGACCATGAAATAGCTGGGAAGTTGGTTACTCAGTCCTGGGAGGAAATCAAGGCTAGTGAGGGTATGGCCATGTGACCATCTGATCCATCCACACGGCGAGTCAGGAAAGGACTGGAAAAATAGCAAGGTTTCAAAAGGTTATTCTCTTTATTTGAAGATCGCCTGCATGTGATGCTCCAAGGAAAAGAGGGGAGGAGTAAAGGGAGAGGCCACCATAATGCTCAGAAAACCTATGGGTCTGCAGCGGGTTTCACTCGTGAGACATCATGGGACATGACTGATGGCAGCCCATGAGAGGTCAGGACCAGGACGCACCCTTTGCCAGAGCACCCAAGCCCAGCCCTGTCTCCACCACTTCCTCATGCCCTTCTCTTCAAATTCCTCACCCATCCAATGTCACGACCACCCTTCCAGGCTCCCAGCCTGTAGCTTGTTTTCATGATCAGGAAGAGCAGAGCGTGCCCAGAGCCCATATTCATGCTACCCTCCATGATTCTGTGGCAGCTGTGATCTCCAAGGAACCCTTCAATTTGCCTTGTGCAATAGGCATCCTTCCAACAGGGAGATGGGCACAGGAGTCACTGCCGGGCTCTGGGCTTCATCACCCCTCCCTGGTTTTGACTGATGCTCCCAGTCGTGGTCCTACATCTTGCCAGATGTGAACTGGATGCCCATGAGGCAGCACAAGGAGAAAGTGTTGTGGGGTCCCTCAGGGAAAGCAAAGAGCTGGGTTTGGCAGCACCACACCGTGTCCGTGGGGTTACAGGACAGTCATCTGCAGCGGGTGTGCAGGACGTTTTGTCATGGGGTACCAGGGGAAGCAAAAGGCAGGCGATGCCTGGAGGCCTTTACTGCCTGACCAGTGTGATTGTCAACCCTGTGTTGACAATGGGGCAGCTAAAGAAACCTTGCAGTGGCTGCCCTCCTCCTGGGTTATCATCCCCATGTGTGACATGGTGATGCCGATCAGAGCATGGCCCTGTGCTCCTATCACCCCAGCCATGGAATGGGAGCCCCTGGGAAGCTGTTTTGGGATTGGAACTGGGACGTGGTTGCAGAGTCCCACCTGCCTCTGGAGAAGGAGAAACCTCATTCCTTCTCCAAGGAAGGCATGGTGAGGGATGCAGGTGCAGGAAACCACAGCACTTCTGCCGCTGGTGTGCATGCCTTGATGCAGCCAAGCAGGAGGTGTTGTTCAGCAGCATTCTGTGCTCTTAAGGCAGTGGGTTATGGTGCCAGCTGCTTTGGAGAGGAGGTGTAGGGAAAATCTTGTGGAAAGGAGAGAGAAGAATCACTGCTGAGCACTGCAAAGACCCCAGGCAGCTCCTGTCCTGTCTTCTTGGCCAGCCCAGTGTTTCATGGGCATGGTGTGGGCTTGTGATGGCTAAATGAGACAATATTCCTGCGTTGCTCTGGTCTGGGAAGATCAAAGAGGAATGGGGCAAGCATGTCTCTCTGCTACCTCCTTTGATGGGTGGCACGAGCCTCCCTGGCCATTAACCCCATCATCTCCTGCTGGAGAGGCCAGGTCTACTTTCAAAAACAGGACCCCAAAAAGTGAGCACTGAAGGGGTGCAAAGCTGGGGCAGAAGGGGATGGATGGGGTTTGCCTTTTTTCACATGGAATCTGGCATATCCTCTGTGATGTAATGGAGAGTGCTCTTGGTCTGCATGACAGAGGAGAGATGCCTGGAGGGGAGAGGAAGGGAATTGTACAAGACTGGGCAGAACAACCAGGAAAGGGGACCCTCCCGACAGAACCTGCAGCTGTAGCAGCGCTGAGTGACCCCAGTGGGTGGCTGAAGCAGACCCGGGTGATCTTCAGCTCTGCCAGTTCTCTGGCTGCAGGGAGGCTCCTGGGGAGCCGGGGGAAGGGTTAAGTCAGGAAGGCTTCAGCCCGCTGCCTTGGCCCCTGTAATTCCTCCAGAGAGTAGGACTGGGAGAACAAGGAGCCCTTTCTGTTCACAGGAATTAATAGCAAAGAGTCATCTGGGGTGTCATTCAAGCCCTGATCAGCTCCCGGAGGAATGTGAGGGAGAGCAAGTGAGGGAGCACAGCCCGAGGCCGAGGCACCAAAGCCAGGGCAGGAGCAGTTCGGCTGGTAACCAGCGTTACCGGCTGGCATTTGGGGAGCAGGACCCCTTCACTCCAGCCTCCATGTCCCCTCTGCCCTGTGCAGGGGCTCACCCTGACACCCATTCTCGAAGGGCTTCCACCAGCTCCTAAGCTTGTCCCTTGTTACCCATCACTTTGTACTGGGAAGGGGGGAGATGTCCCAACCCATCAACACCACTGAGCCAGGAGGGATGGGCCAGGCAACCAGGCGCCAGCACAACCCCACTGCCCTCACTGTGGACATGAACTCCAGCAGACACCCCCTCTGCAGCCTCCAGCCTGTGATGATGGTGGGGTTTGTCCTCCCAAGCAAGCTTGCCCATGGAAAGGGTCTCCTGGGGGCCCTCAAACACGGCTGGGGGACATGGGGTAGTAGCTCAGGGGAACACAAAGTTCAGTGCTGAAGCCTTTGATGCTGTATTGCCTTGCCCAAACTAACTCAGCCATTGCAATTTCAGGAGAAAAAGATCAGGTCAAGGAGTTACCACGCTAGTGTTTCATGGTGTTGCTCCTCATGGCCACACAGGAAGACTTAAATGTGCTGTGTGGAGACACTGCAGTGTTGCCTGTAATGGCAACCAGCCCCAGGGAGACAAGCACAGATTTTGGCCACATCTCTACTAGCTGAGAAGAAGACCCTGGAGTGGTCCATCCTGTTCTATGGCCTTCTCTCTGCCTGCGTCACAGAAGGCCCACATAACTACGCCTGGTAGCACAAGATGACACAAGGCTCTGGTGATGCAACATGTTCAACCCTACCATATGGACCATGGGGTCTTCAGGTCTGCTGCATGGGGTGTGTTCTGAGCTCACCAGCCTGGCAGTGAGTGCGGTTCAGGCAGACACATCTGCGCGAGATGCGAATGGAGCCATGCTGGAGTGCATGAGTTGCTTTTGCTGGCCAAAATGCATCTCGCCAATGCTTCCCTTCCTCCCCACACACACCAGGTCAGTGCAAAACCAGCTGTAAGCACTAGGGCTGCATCTCAGCATCCTCCAAGAGATGCACAGTGATGCTGGGATGGATTCCTCTGTCCCCGGTCCCGGTACCACCGCCGCCGCCACAATGAGTGCACCTTGTCGTAGAGGGGTTAATAAATGATGCAAGAAAGGAGCCCTTTAATGCACAGTGACCTTTGGCCTTTCATAAATCACAGAGTTGGGCTGCAAGTGCGCGGGGGGCGTGAGGCAGTGGGGGAGAGGACGGGAGGGGGTCCCTGCAGCTGCGCCACGGAGTTGACATTGTTCCCACCATCACTAAAGTGCAACAAATCCCTCTATTGTGTTCCTGGTTTATCTGGTTCCTCTTGTTTATTAGCAGAGGTTGTTTGGCGCTGGCTCCAGCCCTGGGCGGGTGGAAAGAGTGTTGGCACGCACCAGAGGAGGGGAGGGAGGGAGTGGGGGGGATCGGGATGGGAGGACGAGAGCAGCTCATCAATGGCTGTATTGTCCCATCTTTTTTGTTGCTCCTGTAATGATATGTTCGAAAAAAGGGGATTAAATAAAAAAAAAATAAAAAAAGATAAAAAAAAGAGGCAGGAGGGAGGGGGGAGACGAGAGAGGGAGAGAAAGGCAAACGGCACAGAAGGACTTGGTAAGAATGGCCAGTCTGGGCCTGCAGCGGATGCTGTCGCAGCTGGGGAGGATGGATGGGTAGGGACGGAGCCACAACGGGGCTGCTCTGTGCCTTTATGCTGCTTATTCAGGTTGGGAGTCGTGAGCCCCAGTGGCTTGGGCTGGGCCCACCGGTGCCAACTCTATTCATGGCCAGCGGGGACAACGTGCCACAGGAGCGAGGGGCTGGGGATGGCAGGGAAGGGGGACGAAGGCTCTTCTTCACGTCCCTCGGGTCTGAACCTGCCTTTGTACAGAAAAGGCAGTTGGGGGACACAGCATCTTTTCAAAGCACTGGCAGCATCCTTCATCCCACTTGGTCATCATCCCCCAGCCTACCTACCCATCATGAGAAGTATTAGCGCCCCTTCCCAAATTTCCAGTTTCTTGCACCCAGATCTTGCTTACACTTGCATTTTTTCTCCTGGAGCTGCCCGTGGACATGTATCCATGGAGAGCTCCACTGGTTTTCATAGGGAGCAGCAGGGCAGTGCTGGAAGACAGTGGAACTTTGGTCACTACTTTGCCTAAAGCCAGATGACAGCACAGGCAAAACTGCCACAGCCACAGCAGCTTTGCTCATGCTCTGCCTTTTGCTACCCATGGAGCTGAATGGATGCAAACATCCCTAAGAGGTGCACGTCTCACCATAAACAGCCTTTTTGAGATCAGAGTGAAATGTATTAAGATAAGAGCAAAATTCTATCTGGGATGCTCAAGGACATCTTCTAGTTCATCTCAGGATGAACCGGTTTTAATCCAACCACACCGACCACTTCTGCTCCAGTGTGTCCATCACCTTAGAGGTGTCGCATGGGGGCACCGCGCATGCACAGGAGCTCAGAGATCAAAACATTCTGCTGAACTTTTAATAGCAGGTTTTATTTTGTGGTTATTAGGCTCTTGTGTCTGACCTCTCATCTTTCAACCTGGGTCAAGTTTTAAATGTAAAATGCTGATCTGAAATAAAATGTCAGGAATTCCCTTTGAAAATGCCTGTTCACAACATTTTGGCATTTAGAAAACAGAATAACTCAGGAAGATTGTCTTGAAATTAAATGGTTTAATATTTTAAACATCCCCCTTCCACACTCGCTTTCCATCCAGGAGTACTTAGTGAATTTGTCCTGAATCTGCAACTGGTTTTGCTCCCCTGAAGACCCACTTCTTGACGAATCATTTACCAATAAATGCTTTCCCAATACCAGTCATTCCCACTCTCGGATGATGCCACATCTTTCCCATCTCCGGGAGATGTCAGGGTCTCCCCGAGGTGCTGGAATGTGCTTGGATTCTTTGCTCCCCCCCGAGTGCCACCTTGCCCTCAGTGATATCAGGACCCATGGCAGGCCTGCCATCAGCCTGTGCCACCCATTCCCTGAGGGTCAAGTGTGAAGCCCAGCACTGGCACAGCTCTAGCTTTGTGGCCTTAAAAACTAGAGGCTTAAACTCATGTAATGCGGTCACACATGTTCGTGTGGCTGCTGCTTAGGGTCTTTCTAAAGGAACATGTGAGGAGCTGGGTTGTGAAGGTCTGAGGCTGTAGAAGTGAAAGGGGGGGGGATTGGAGTGGGAGTCTCTCCTTTACTGCAGGGATGCCCGGCAATTCTTTTCACATGAGTGAAAAACGAAGTGTGTCAAAACTGAGAAATATTGCTGACTTGATTAAAGGTAATGTTTTTCGGGCCCTGTTTTCCCATGTAAACACAAAATGAGAGCGTGAACCGCCCCAGAGGCCACATAGAGCATTCAGCTTCCCACTTTCTCCTTTGCTTATCACACCCCTTCTCCAACACAAGCCCGATCAGTTTCTCCACTATAGGAAGTTCCCAGACCTAATTCTGTCTTCCCTCAGTCAGATATCCAACAGGTACCTCCATACCCAGTGTCATCCAAAGCATCTTCATGTAACCTCTGAAAAGAAAGAATGAATAATTCCTACCAGCAGTCAGGATCACTACTTGCTCAGATGAACCAGCCAGTTTCAACCTGTCCTTCCTTTCCTCCCGTCCAGTCACAAGGGACTTCATAGGACTTCTGGAGTACAAATATGAAGAGTTATAAGTTTTTCCTTGGAAAAATCTGGTCACACAATGAGTTTAGCAACTGGAAACAGAGTACAGGTTGCTTGTGCCAGCTTGAACTGGTGGCACCATTAACCTTACACCTGAGCTGGATAGTCACAGGGATGTATCAAAGCCAAATCCTCTTCTGAGACTGTCATCTCTCTTTTTTTTGCTCGTAAGCAGCCTAAGTTTTGCCTAACCTATGGTTACCTACCAGCGTCATCAGCCCTCACAGCAGGTGGCACTGGTAACTTTGAGGGAGATGCTCTTGTCTGCCCAGAGTAGGCCATGTCACATCATAGAAAGGACAGAGCTCTGAAACCCGGTTATATAGCAGGCAAGTGCATCCCTGAGTGTCCTCAAAGACAAAGACTAGCCTGAGCTGCTTCGCCAGAGAGCAGTATCTGGATCACACCACAGATGATCCCAAGAGCATTCAGGGGGTAGTAATGAGGACAGGTCAGGCTGTGCCTGCAAAGCACTGTTGTTTGCAGCAGGCAGCACCTCTCCTTCCACATCCACAGATAATGGAAGAGAAAATAAATACTCATCAGGCCCATCATGCACACGAGGAGGACATCTCATCCCAGCCAGTGTGGGAGACACTCCTCGGACACTGAGGTCTCCTCTGTGCTCACGGTGGGCCTGACTCTGCTTTCAGTCGCATCCCCTGGGGCAGGGACAGGACTGTGGCACTTGCCATCAACTTCCCTGTCTGAGCAGGTACCAAGAATCGTGCCATTAGGTTTTGCTTTCCGAACCCCAGGGAAGTTCAAGGAATCACTTGTCCACCAGCGATGGTCTAGGAGTTTTTAAATTACTATCAGCATTAGGCTGGACATTCCTAACAAGCCTATATGAAGTTCCTAATCAAGAGGTACATTTGGAACATTTTAAACCCAAGTGCCACATCTTGGGAACAACACAACCCCTATATCTCCTCAGAGAGCTGCACCCTGTGCATTTTGCTCTAAAGTAGAGGGGTCACAACCTGTTGCCCCCTGGGATGAAGGACACGGTGACTAGAGGAGCATGGCACTGCTTGCTGAGCATCCTGGCCCAGATGGGCACCAGGACACCCCGGCACCACTGGCTGCATCAGTGTGCTGCCCAGAGCACAGCTGCCTCCTGTCCCCTGTCTCCTTTTCTCCCTACCCCCAGAAGACCACACAGCATCCATGGTTCCTTGGCCACCAACGTGGCCCCTCCATCAGGGGTCCGCTGCTCACTGGTCAGCTCTGTTTGAATCAAGGCATGAGAATTTGTCCCTCATCCACACAATCATCTTGCCTTTTCCCCCACAGCCATCAAAATCCTCCTTCCCTGCCTCCCTCTTTTCTCCTTCCCGCCACCTCCCCCTTCTCTCCTTGGAACTTCCCTGCAGCTGCAGAGCTGGCCAGACAATCGGGTGTTTTAGAGAAATACATTTTTGGGCTAATTTGCCATGCATAAGTGTTTCTCTTACCCTTTAAAGGCAGGGAACAAAGAGCACATTCTCCGGGAGCTCTGCCCTGTTGTGAGCAGCCCTGCAGCTGTACAGCGCTGTGCTACCCGCCGCTCTCCTGCTCCACTCTCTGCTAACTGTGTAAGGAGATGGGGCTCTGCTTCTCCCTGGGACAACACCATCTCCTACCCATCACTACACGTTTCTGGTTTATGAAAGCAGAGGCAGAACAAGTGGGGAGGGAAGGGATTTGGCAGCACTGTCACCTAGACTGACTTGCCAGGTCATCTACGTACAGTATTTTATGCTGAGACATTGTCTATTGGGAAACAGTCTGAATTTCCCTTTATTTGATGCTTAATCCTGTGTCCGAGTATTTATGTTATCATTTCAGTAAGTCACACTGGCAATGCACTACACACACTATTTTAGATTGCATGAAATTTTGCACTATCAAGGCAACCTAGTCATTAATAAAAGCTCATGTGTGAGGTTTTCAGGTCCTATTAACTCACTTCAAACACCAGCAGCCATCCCTCATTTGGGAATTTCTCAGAGCATTTTCCTTTTTAAGGCTTTTTCAGGAAGAAGATGCAGATGTTCTGGCATGAACCACTCACAGGTTGTAAAAGGAGATGGCCCAGAGTTGTTGGACACTGAGAAACTAAAGATTTTTTGCCAGCTTTTTAGGGATCCTATTTCAGCAGTTGCTGAATAATCTTTTTCCTACCCATGGAAAGTTGGTCCAGCAAATGGCTTCCTAAATGGTGCAACAGGTTCTGGTAAAAGCAAAATGAGGCTTTTAAACCAGTGAAGTCACGTGCAGCGCTGTATCCAGGCAAACTCTTCCCATCAGCCCACTCCCATCCACCATAAATATTAACTCAGTCCAGAGCAGTCCTGTTTTCATCTCCAAATCCAACACAGTGTAAGGCAGCTAATCCCATCAGGTCTAGCCTATCCAGAACATGCCCATCATCATGATGCCATCTCAAACCTGCATTCAGATTGCACTCAGTCCATGTCAGTTTAGCTCAGACAGACCAAAGCCAGTGTAACTGAGGCCAAGCCAGCCATACCCAGGCCATTCTGAGAAGACTCAAGCCATGCTCCATCCAGGGGTTAGTACAGTCCAGCCCGTCCAGTTGCACTCAAAGTCTAACCCAGTAAGGGGGTAAAGCAGGATGTGCCAGCTGCAAGGCAACAGAAGCTCATCTCTGAGACACTGGAACTGTGTCTTCAGGTAGAAATGTCTGTATCTCACAGAGGCCATCATGGCTTTAAGAGCTTGTGGCACTTTATCTCAAACAGGTTAACAGCCTCGGTCCCCGTGAAACACCCTGCACATCATACCCATACAGATGAACCCAGTCTTCAGTTCTCTCTCACATGTTGTGCCCTATTGTTTTGCCTCCAGCAGATCCTCTTGACTCTAATCCAGATGGATCTTTTGCAAAAAAAAAAAATAGGGACTTTGTTTTGAAATTATTCCATCTCTTTTAAGAATAGATAGGAAAAGAAGGAGAAGAGAGAGGAGCAAGGGAAGGGAAGGGAAGGGAATGGAAGGGAAGGGAAGGGAAAGGAATGGAAGGGAAGGGAATAGGGAAGGAAAGGGAAAGGGAAAGGGAAAGGGAAAGGGAAAGGGAAAGGGAAAGGGAAAGGGAAAGGGAAAGGGAAAGGGAAAAGGGAAAGGGAAGGGCTTGGGGAATGTAATGCAAGAAAAGTCAAAGGTCTTATGGACTGGAGACTAAGATTCTGAGCATCTAAGCTAGGAAAGGCCAGTCTGGAAGAAATGATAGCTGAAGGAATATACAGCAGAAGGTGTAGGTGGCAACATCACCCAAGCGGTAGGACAGTGGGACAGGTTGAGCCCCACCTGGCACAACCCACTATATCCCGGAGTTCCTTCCTCATTGAGCAAGGTTGGCAGCCATATGGATGTAAGAACTCAGTGACAATAGGAGCCTGTTAATGGAGCCAAGGCTCAAAGACATGTATTTGTTGATAGTGTGGTGGCACTTGTTCTACACAGAACATCACCTGATCTTAGCTCAGCTGAGATCTTAATACTCTAAGATTCCTGCCTTGCTGTGCTACTGTGAATGAATTGTATGAGAGAGCAGTGGAGAACTTTTTGTTTCTTAGTTTCCAAACTGCATTTCAAACTCCAGGACTTGCTCTTTTGACTTTACAAGTGACTCCAGTAAGTGCCAGTCAGGTATCAAAACCACAGTGCCAAGAAAAAGTCAATTTCAGATTGAATTGGAGCTGCTACAGTGAAAATCCCACTGAGCAATGGGTTTAATTGTACTTGGCATCTCCCTAAAGGAGACTGAACTTGAACATCACTGTGTGATGTGCCCTGGCAGGGCTGCAGGGCACATCACACAGCACAGGTGGTCTGAGTGGCACAGGTAGGTTGGAAGCCAAGCACAAGTGCCAACACAAACATCCCAAAGCCCCAGAAGGAGCAAAATTCAGCTCCAGCCTTTGTGGTTACCATCTCCGTAAGCCAGAAAAAGGGAGATGATAGAAAGGAGAGGAACAGGAGGGAGAAGTTTGGAGAATGGGGGAGGGCTGGGAGCCTGCAGGCTTCTGTGGCCACATGATTTTCTTGGTTGTTTTCAAAGCACTACTCTAACACACACGCACAAGTCCCATGTGATTGCTTACTTATGAAAGCACAGTCGTAATGTTGTGTGCATCTCACATCCGCTCAGCAGCCCACCTGACTGTGGGTTCCATAGGCCCCCCATGCACCCTCCCCATCTCTGCCATCCAGTCAAGGGGGATGGGTGACCCATGATGGGTGGACACTGCTCCTGTCCTGGAGAGGTGGGCAAGTACAGAGGAGGATCATCTTCCATTTTCCAAATGCTCTTTGCTTCCCCTTTGCAAAGGGGAAGCCCTCCCCCTTCCCCTCCCCTGTGAGAGGAGGCTCCAGATGCAGGGTGCTATCCTTTCTGTACTGTCATGGAGAGAAAAAGCTTTGGTTTCAGATCTATCTTGCTTCTTTTAATTTGCAGAGCACCTGGAAGCAAGCTCAGGTACAAACTGACATGGTGCATGCTGATATCCCACTTTTGTTCTTCAAATAGGTGCAGCTTCTCTTCCCTTGCGTAGAACTTTTTCTCTTACCATCATCACAGAAGTCCTCTTTCACCCAAAGGTTCACTCAATAAAACAGGAAGCCTCCTTAGAAAGGGCAGGGAGGAGGGTAAGGGAGAGTGTTCACAGTGAAATAAAGCTGATTGTTTTTTTGGGAGAGGAGACTTTCACCTACCTTCCACTCATTTGTAGAGAGAACCCCTAATCAAATAAAATTGTTCTTCTCAGTCAAAGGGAGGTCTAAGACGTGAGCAAGAGACATGCAAGTGTGTGAGAACAGAGTTTTTGAAGTCCAGCAGTAGGAACTGAATTAACAGAGGTTGTGAGGGGACAAGATAATGCTGCAGTAAAGAATACATTTTATGGTTGGTGTTTTCTTTTCTCTCTCCACAGCCTGAGGCACCAATGTCCCTAGATAAAAATGTCTATGGAAAAGATTTATCACCTCATATGCTGCAAAAAAAACTTCCAGTGATCTTTGCCCAAACCAAAGCTCCTATGAAAAAAGGACATCTGACATTTTAAGACTTTGGTATGGTCAAACCACCGAACGTCATTCCTACCTCCTCTTCCCAGACAATCAATCCTTGGCTTAAATTGCCCAAGAGCCAACATCTCTACCTCACCACATGGATCACGCCTCCCATGGCCATGCCTCTTTCCTGCATGCTCAGTAAAACGCCTCCATGAAGGGTTAATTCAGCCAGGGCTTTTTACTCCAAGTTGTTTTCCAAGAAGCTGAGAGAATAGGTCTCTTGTTACAAACATGGCTTCTGGGCATTTGGTGATGCTTTCCCTTTTCTTTCTCTCTGTACCACAAAAGAATCTTTTGTTCTTGTCCCTCTGTCTCATTTACTCTCCCCCACCCTGCTCTGCCTCTTCCCTCCATTGGCTGCCAAGTGACTAAGGAATGGCAAAAAATGACCATAGCGCAGTCATGGCAAATATTTCTTCAGCTATTATCTGATAGAGACCGTGAGCATCTATGTGAAGGGCCCTCTGCCTTCCCTCAGGCTTCTCCTAGAGATGGGGAAAAATGAGTCAGACACAACAGGGCAGGATATAAGTCAAATCAGCCCAACATGCTAATGGAAATGTCTTGCAAATGGAGTCATGGTGCCTGTTTCGGGAAAATCAAATGATAGGGACCCAGAACTGGCAGGACTCCAGTGGCAGCTTCAATGGGTGTAGATTTTTATAGGAACTCTGCATTTATTAAAAAACACATGGGAGGCACAAAAAAATCACTTTCTTGCCTCCACATTTACTGATTCAGCTGTTCGTAAGCTGGAGCAAACACTCTTTGTTGGATGGGTTGTGATATCTTTACTATCCCCACACGACTGACATCTTTTTGTGCATGATCTACCACAAAAAAGCTGTGGCAAATCCCCATGGGACATCGTGTCTTCCCACACCCCATTAAAATTATATGTCAGGCATTCCCAAAGGCGTCCTTCTAGCTATAGCCTTCTCCTTGAACAAACTGCTTCACCGAGTCAGTTTACACGTACATACATAGATATGTAAAAGTTCACATGACACTAAAGTCACTGCAACTTCCACAATGACCTTTCTGCAACAGAAACAATTCCCCAGCCAAATTCCCACCTCCTTGCCTCTTAGAGCATTTGGATATATCCTTCACTGATACTGCCTTCTGAAAGAAAACAAAATTCTTTGGTCTCACCTGAAGCAAATCTTGCTGTTTCTGCCTTTCTGCTCATCTTCTTCTCAGTGACCTTTTTTACTCTTCTGACTACCCTTTGTCCCAAGTCCATCTCAGTCTGCGTTGTGCCTCAGGTGAACATGGCGCAAGCTTCCTGGCTCCATCTGCCAAACTTTCTGCACTCTTCTCCCATCCAGTGCCTCAACTGTTTCGAAAGGCCCTTGAAACAATCTTTAAATTGCAGCCTTAGTGACTTCCCGCACACATGCACACAAAGCTGTGGATGTAAGGCGTTATCTGGAGAAATTTTATTCCTGTAGAGAAGGGGAATGGACTATACAGATAAAAGGGCCATTATATTCCCACATTAGAAGGCTTTCTTGTCTGATGGATTTTAACCAAGCTGGTTAAACCATCATGAAAATGGTGCACTGACCAACTCCTTATATGAGTATGACTGTGCCCACAATGAAGATTTGTACTAAGTCAACCATATCTGTTTTGAAACTGCACGCACAGCAGCTTTCATCTTAAAGCATCAAACCCATCTAATATGTAACAACTAAGGAATATGTAATAATCCTTTTCCTGCATCCTGGCTTGATAGCATCTAAATGAATCCCAGCACAGACACAGAGATCCTCAGTGCAATCCCAGCTGGGCCTCACTGCTTCCACAGTAGCTCTATCATACATGGTGCTCATCAGAAGTGTACAGCCAGCCTTAAATCAGTATCTACTGATCACTTGAAGGTGAAGTAGACAAACACTGATCACCTCCATCACAAAGGATACCCGAAGCACCCTGAGATGAAGAATGTTACCCCAGAAACTCAATAGTTCAAATGTTGTGCATCTAGTGCTATAAACATAAACCTACCCACCAAGCAGTGCTCCTGATAAAGCAATGCACTGCTGGATCCTCTTAGAAACCCCCATTTAGCAATGGTGAAAAAAGGAAAAGATTTGCTTCTCCCTGGTTCCAATTTCTCTTCACAAGGTGGGATCTCACAGTCCTGCAGTGGAGACTAATCTAGTCAGAGGCATTACACTGCCTACAGAGTCCCATCAGGGTTGTCTTTGCACCCTGTGGAGACCAAGAGATCAGCTGCTGAAGTCCCTTTGGAAAAAAGCATCTACCACCATCTCGTTCACAGATGAGAAGCCCAAGGATGGATTATGGATTCTTACTTGGATAATTCTGGATGAATCAAAAAAAGAGAGGAGGGATAGCTGCATGGCTAAATAAAGCCAATGAGATCACATGTTCCGCCTTTTTATCTGATTTTCTCTTTCTGCTTTTGGACAATAAAGCTTCCTTTGATACAGAAGAAGAGGGGCGTAGGGAGAGCATGGAGAGGGGGTGCCAGAGTCACCCCAATGGCCCCTGGTCACTTATCCATGCTTCTTAATGTGATGTTCCCACTGACAGAGACAGAAAAAGACAGTGATCTCATGATTCCACAGACGATTCATGCAAACAGCCTTGGGAGATGAGGGGTGAAGAGGACAGGAAGAGGGGTAAAGAAAGGCTGAGGAAAGGAGAGAAAGGGAGAGGAAAGTGTATGAGTGACAGGGAGAGGGGACATGGGAAGCAGGACTTCGGAGGGCAGCTGTGGATGGCATTAGAAACAGAAGGTCAGAATCCAAAAGAGGATGTGTAGAGGGATTGTAGGGAAAAGGAGAAGAAAGAGGAATTTTGAGACCAAGGGTCTGGTTGAAGAAGGTTAGAAGTGACATTGTATGGCAGGACTGAGGGCAGGGTCAGGGATAAGAGTTGCCTGAGTTATTAAGTATGCAGGAAAGGGAGGCTGGACTCAGAGACAGTGTGGTGGGATGAGGAACAAGGACTTGATACAAGTGTGTGAAGGAAAGAAGGGAGAAGCACCTATGGGGTTGGGAAGAGAAGGGGTATCACTTACTGAAACTCCCCTTCCCTCCTACCCTTTTGTTTCTCCTTCCTGTCTTCCCTCACTTCCTCCATCCTTCTTTACTGCCTCCCCACAGTAAGACAAGAGCTCAGCACGATCTGCAGGAAATTACCATCTTCTTCCCCATCCCACCCCTGCAGCCCTCATCCCTAACCAGTGAAGCAGCCAGGGCCCAGCAGGAGGTTTTTGAGCCCAGAGAGCTCCTGTTAGACCAGGAACAAGGAGGGGATGAAGGACTGGGGGTACAACTAAAAGAAAGTGTCTCCCATTACAAGCTGCCATCTCCATGTCTCATGACTCCCTGACACTGCTCTGTCCTGGGGGCTCATCATATTTTCCCCCTCCTCTGTCTGCTCCATGGCAGCTAGTCAGTGATCCACTGACAGTCTCTGTCCATCACCCGTCTCTGCACGCAATGGGGTAATTAAACCCTGACCCTCCACTCCTTTTATCCATTTCCTCTGCGCAGTCACTCCCCGAAACAGGAGAGGTGAGGGCCTGCTGCGGAGGCTCCTGCCCCAGCCTCCAGCTGTAATGGAGATGTGAAGCACATGAAAGACCCACTGGAGAAGAAAGATGCTGAGAGGGCAGCCAAAGAGGTATTGAGTAGTACAAATCTTCCCACATGCTTACACTGAGCTCTGCTGACCTACCTCCATCAGAGACCTTTGTAAACCTTCAGCTCTTTATCACCACACCCACAGGCTGTCCAGCATCTTTTCCCTGCCCTCTCATATCGACAGTAAACACACTACTCCTCTATGTGTCCTCAGGGTAGTTCCAGATGGGGGTGCCCAGCTCAGGTAAAAATAAAGCCTTCCAGGAGCCTCAATACATCCATCTCTGGGCTTGCTCCCCTACACTACCACCCATCTCGTTTGATGTGCCCCAACAGAAGCTTCTGGTGTGAACTTCCACTTCCACTCAGCCCTGACACGAGGGTTTCTTCATTAAATCCTGCAAAATGGCAGAGGGAGTTCTTGGTAGCAGAGTGCACCCCACGGAGCACAGCAGATGGATGCAGGAGCTGGCTGGGTCCTGGTGATACTGCTTTTGCCTGCATGGTGGGACAATGAAGGATGCACCAAGTGACAGACTGGAGTCACAAATTGCAAGGAAGTTCTTTTTATATTTTTCCTTTTTTTTTTTTTTTCTGGCTTTCTGGCACTCCACAAAATTTATTACACGGATTGATAAAGAGCCAGAAATGATGCCGAGCAACTCAGACTCTGCTTCCTGCTCCCTACCCCAAGTGGGGAAGCTGCCTCCCTCCCACTCATGAGCAAGAAGGGCTGAGGCCACCCGGGGAAGGGCATGACGGGTAAAGCAATGCCCCCTGAACAATTAAGCACTGTCCCAGGCACTGCACACCCTTGTCCCGGGAACAAAAGAGTCACACACAAGAGACCTGACTGTGAAGCCTCCATCCGCTTTCATCACTGACCCCCGGGGCAGTCAGGGCACAAGGTCAGCCCACTTAAACCCCAAACTCAGCCAGAAATAGAGCTGGGAAGTGGGCAAGGGTGGCCAAGTGCAGGGGTCCCCAACCATTTGAGGGGTTCTTTGACTGAGCCATTTCATTTCATCAAAGACACATTTTTTTCTGTAAGGAAAATGGAGAGCAGTGGGTGTGAAGGGAGTTAGGAGGAGGCAGAGTGTTCACCATGAATTATGACCACTCTCAACAAGAGTCTTTTACATTGTGGAGGTGAGGAGAGGATGGGGTAATTGGGCATGTTAGACCCATGCATAATGAGGGCAAATCTCTGCCTCTTTCCCACCCTCCTCTCTGCCACAGCTCAGGAGACATGGTCCCACTTGATATTCCGCTGTGGGGCTCAACACCCTGAGGGCTTAACCCAAGGACTACAAGCTTTCATACTATCTCTCCAGACTGGCAGTCCTCTTTGGATGGGCCATAGCCTGTGGGCATGCCCCTGGTGTGAAAAGGCTGAAAGTTGCCTTATAAATTAAAGCCAAGCCAGGGCTCATGCTTTCCACCTGCAGGGGCTCAGAAAACCCACCAGGCTTTAAGTTGCTGTTTTTTCAGGCTGTAAATGCTGCCTTTGCATGTATTACCTTCATATAGGTGCAAACTGGACCTTCTGGGGAACAGCACTGAGCAGTGTATTAGTGGTAGGTAAGAACAGATGCTCCTGAGACCTGTCTCCTCAACTAGAGGAGAAATCTGTGGGGACAAAGTCAAAGGGGAATCAAATGTGTTTGGTGTATATAATCAGCTTAAACTTAACCAGGGGAGATTTAAGTTAGATATAGTGACGAACTTCTTTATTGTGAGGGTGGTGAAGCACTGGAACAGGTTGCCCAAGGAAGCTGTGGCTGCTCCATCCCTTGGCAATATTCAAGGCCAGGTTGGACATGGACTTGATCAACCTTGTCTAGTGGAAGGTGTCCCTGTCCATAGCAGGGGGTTGGAACTAGATGATCTTAAGGTCCTTTCCAACCCAAACCATTCTATGATTTTTTGTGGGATACAATGCATTGACCATGGAACATTGTCCATTTCACCAAGCTTCTTCTCTCTAGATAAGTGTCTGATAATCCTGAATGTAGGAAATTTCAGAGGAAGGACAATTAAAACAC